>JAQBSW010007415.1:0-40956 GCA_029291075.1 Eudiplozoon nipponicum | reverse complement strand
TCGGTAGAAAAATCATTGTGCCCAATATTTAATGAAGCATTTTCTACGGTCAGAAAACGGGAGGTTGCGGAACCTGAATTAAGTGGGAACCTAAGTAAAAAACCTCGATTACAGAGAACTGATTGATAATGAACTGTACCAATATCAATTCCTATATACTTATCTTTCTCAATAATAATGTTCCAGAAGAGGGTATACAGATTTGTGAAGTTTGTACTGTGTTGTGTTGCCTGAGGATGGTGCTGGAAAGTAGGCACCGAAACGTCGCCAGTAAACAAAGATGTGATAGAACCGCATTTCCAGTTGAAAAAAATTAAACCCAATCAAAGACAAAACATAATTGTTAAATAGCTTGTCAGAATAAATATGTATGCCTTTTACGGGGAGCGTTTAACTGCTAGCGAATGGAATTTTTCGTGACTAACATTGGAAAAATATAGTCCTCAAGGAAAATGGTTCTCACCGACATTGGAAGAAGATAATCTTAGCGAAGGAAAAATGAGTCTAAATCACTTATGCCTATTAGTAAATTTTAACAGCTCAAAACTATTAATTTAATGATTATGCATCAGTTGAAAAATGCATACTTAAACCTGACCGAGCCATTGCATTCGTTTATATATATATATATATATATATATATATATATATATATATATATATATATATATATAGTTGGCTTTGAATTCGTATTGTCGAAGACTATGTGAATTTTAGTTTACTACTGCAGGATTAAACATCATTATAGGTGATTTTACCGTCCTACCTTCCTCGCCCAAATACATAGTGGTTAAAAGGTTTAAAAATGACTCCAACTGATGAGTTGCCAGTACGCACGAAACGAATGTGCACAGGAGATTATGCACTCTGTTCACACTGTCTTTGGCTTATACTTCTGTTCATATTTGCAATTAAAATGTTGTTATGGAGTCCAGTAACTGCTTTTATTCAAGAACTCCGAGCTAATTAATGACCCTAGCTGTTTGGAACGCCTCCTTTAGATTCAGAGCATACAAATGAGTCTTGCTCCTTCGACTGTTTGTTCCAGGTCCTATTGAAGCCTATAAGACTGGAGTTTGATCACCATTTATGCATGCTAATCTCGCTTTGGTCATTTACTGACGTAATTTTATCTTTAAAGCTGAAAATGCGATTTGCTTGCCTTGTGTTTGTGTCTTAGGTCCAATTCCCGTGGTCGGCGGTGGAATTGCTGCATCTTCGATTTCTCTTGTGACGGCGGCGGCTGCTGCAGCCGCCGCCGCTGCTGCTGCTGCATCTTCCTCTTCCGGCCGTCCGCATGATTTGCTTCTCTCTGCGATCGCCGCGGGCGCGAATTCATCGGCCCTCGGAATGAATGGGGCCAATGCAGATGCTCGCCTGAATCCATTGCCGAATCCCTATATTTCGTCACCGCCTTCAAATAGATCTGGTGGGCCGGCCATGCGATCGCATTAGACTACCGACGTCTACATGTAGCCTGTTGGAGTGGAATCCGATTTTGAATACGCGCACTCTCGTCATTACGTCTGCTGAAACGAGGCAAGACTTGGCATTTTATGATGACCTACAACTAGCTTTTCTATTAATGGTGATGCATGTAAATAGTTCTAGCTTAAATTGCCAGTCTAATGTGGCTTTTGCCAAGTCACATTTACTTTAATTAGAACGACTGTGTGTTTACCTTATTGTCGTTCACTTACTTTCATCTTTTGTACCTACTACTACTCTTCATTTCCGATTTTGGTTACTGAAAAATTTCTTTCTACCGTTCACAAAAATGAGCCTTAGGGCAAACTATTATATGAGCGTCTTGTCTTAGCTGCTTCTGTTCAAATTTTGTAACTAGCCTCTTATATCAACTTTGTGCAGTTGGTAAGTGTGCGGTGTCACTTGAAGTTCATTTAACCTACCCTTTTCAAGTGCAGTAAAAGCAACGACTGCGTCACACAGCAGATTTTTCTTTAAATTTTAGAATCGCTTTCACCGTTCCCTTATTCGCATTGTCACTATCTTCCGTTGTGCTTGATTCACACGATGAGGTACACCTTTCATTTTCTGACTATTTCCACCAGTCAATTGGCGTTTGAAAACTTTTGAAGCGAATCTAAATCCTTTTGCCATGACGTATGCATGATTGACACCGACACCAACCGTTTCAATATATTTTTAAGCGCATGCAATAATTCTTATCTGATGGTCATACCCGATGGATTGAAGAGCTGGTGTCTGATGAGTTTGTATATTTTATTAAATGTTGCTTAACTTCTGGATTAACTACATTGGTGTTGATGTGTCAAACTATCCTAGGCTTAACTTTTTGTTTACGAATTGCGATCCGCGTTGTCTTTCTTTTTTTTCAGAACTAAAATAATTACTCTGTCGCGTTTGTACATAAAGTTCACTTCTTTCGCTTTTTAGCATTAATTCGTTGTCTGTTTTAACAAAGCTGTTGTGATTGTTATTAATTGTCTATCAAGAGTTGTCTATTGTGAGCAATTGTTGCACACCCTGTGCTGTAGATCTGCATACCGCTTTGTTACCGACACACCTTGAAACATAATATATTCTATGTATTGGTACTTCAGGTACACTGGGTATTACACTTATTCTACATCGAGTGTATTGCAAGCACCAGTAGACAGAATCCAACTTGCTACAAGACGTAATAGGTGTTCATTGGTTTGCAGTTCTGCAATACCAGGTGCGCCTCAATTACACGTTGTTCTTAGTAGTTTTAATAAATTACTTTGTATTACGCGCTTTCGTTTTATTTTTGGTGAATATTTCTATCAAAATGAAAGTTATTTATGTGGGAAATCCGGTTACATTGCGAAATTGTTCGATTTTACTCATTTTTATGCAGTGTTTATTGTTTAAGTGCTTTCTATAAAATTGTTTTCGGTCGTAGAAATTCGAAGCCTAACTTCTGACAGGCCCTGGAAACGCCATTCGCCTAACTGTTACTAAAGAAGGTTATGATAAGCACTTGATCTCATTATATATATATATATATATATATATATATATAAATATGCGATATTGATATTATTATTGTGTGTGTGTCGTTATATACAAAAATTGCAGTGGTGGGTGATCCTGTAAAAGTATCTTACACGTCGAGGGGGCGAATTTTATCCAAAACGATGGAACAAAGACTGCTAATCTATTCAAGGTGGCTTGAGCAGAATCGCTATTGTCAAATAATATTATGATCTCGTCTGCATAGACAAGATCGACAAATCTACCAACCAGGAGAACTGATCGGAATCCGGCCTGATCTCTTCTATTATGTCATTCAGTGCGAAGCACCAGGACCACCTAAGATAAGCGAAAAAAGTTACTTAGGTATCATTCGAGTCAAGTTTATACCACGATGGTTATTACAAGAATTAAGATTGCCTTTTTCGAAAAAACGATGGCAGACCGATTCCAATCAAATGCTACGGTCTCCACATTTAATATTGTATGAAAAAGGTTGGTCAACGCTCCGGAAATTATATCGCCATCAACCATAAATAAGTCATCAGTCTATAATTTATTAATTTTATATATCTACGTTTTAATAAACTTGTTGGGTTAGCGTCTGTTATTTAACGAGTGATCTCGAATGGACAGTTGTAACTTAATCGAATGTCACTTAACATCCACCAACAGGAAATATGGGAGTGTGGCGCAATGGATTGTCACAGATACTGGAAGCAAATGTTTCCCGCTTCGAGCCCGTGACGCGGCAAAATTTTGGACAGTACATAAAGAGCTACAAATAAGAAAGAATTCAGTATACTGGATTTAATCAATAGTAATTAAGTTTTATAACTCTTCAATCCTTAACCGCATTCACAGGAAGCGGGGTGTCTCTTAAATAGTGAGAGTTTGGAGTTGGCTAGCTGGAACTTATGGTCTAAAGAAAGCCAACATAGGCTCCACGTAAATTATTGGCTAATTTGAAATTGCGCATAATGTGTGGCCTGTTGGGGGAAACTAAGACTCCGAAGCAAATTTCCTACGCGGAAAAATTTTGGAGAATTCTTAAACAGACCCAGATAAGGATGAAATCGGTCTACAGGATGATATGCTTAGTATATGGGATTGGTGTTTATATCAAGCTCGCAACCTCGATGTCAATAATTGTTGTCACCACTCGCACAAGCATTGATTGTTAAATTATTTGGTTCTTCACTTTAGTACCATTCCACCCAGGTATTGTGATGTATGTTCTATAATAACATATTGGTGATAAACAGTTGGATATTTAGCTCCAAAGCGAAGCTAAATAAGATCCACCTGAAAATAATATACTCGAAGACATTAGTTGGTGAAAAACTGTAATCTGCATGTTGTGAGCGTCTTTGGTGTAGTGGCTGATTGGTTGCGTGACGCTGAAGAACTTTTGGTTTGAGGAATGGCCGTGGCACGTCCGATAAGTGCTAGATGATTCACACTAAGGATATTTAGCTCGAAAGCGAAGCTAAATAAGATCTGCCTGAAAATAATCTACTCAAAGACATCAGTTGGTGAAAAACTGGAATCTGCATGTTGTGAGCGTCTTTGGTGTAGTGGCTGATTGGTTGCGTGACTCTGAAGAACTTTGGTTTGAGGATTGGCCGTGGCACGTCCGACAAGTGCTAGATGATTCACACTAAGGATATTTAGCTCGAAAGCGAAGCTAAATAAGATCTGCCTGAAAATAATCTGCTCGAAGACATCAGTTGGTGAAAAACTGGAATCTGCATGTTGTGAGCGTCTTTGGTGTAGTGCCTGATTGGTTGCGTGACTCTGAAGAACTTTGGTTTGAGGATTGGCCGTGGCACGTCCGACAAGTGCTAGATGATTCACACTAAGGATGACATCGGTCTGTTTGGCGAATAAAATTTGTTATCTTTTTCGATATTTATATATATATATATAATCCTGCCATTATACCTTTATTCAATATAACAGCCTCGTGTGGGTGGTGTCTGTTCTATAATAATAGATCGGAGACGGCTTATCGCAAATTTTAGGATCCACTACAATCCACCCCTGTCCAAATCACATAAACTGGTATTTAACTAATATCCTTTAATTTTTTTCGGAATGCTAGCTTCATATGTTTAATCTCCGCGATTTACGTTCGCGGGTTGTCGCTTTGCACTATCAGATACGCAAATATCCGATTGATCCCCATTTCCAAGTACGCATCTGTTTTGTCTTCGATCAGGCTGCGTGCGTATTCGTCCTTTTTTCTTCCGAAGGCTTCAACATCGTTCATACTAACCACTGGAAATGAGGTGCGATCTTATCTTCGTTGACTGGCGACTTTCCGATATGGCGCTTCTCATAACATACTCACGGTCTCCGCAATCCCTATAGTAAGAAAAGGGTTGTTCGACGCTCCTTTAATTTCATCGCCACCCGCACCATATATATATATGTATATATATATATATATATATATATATATATATATATTTCTAATATTTCTAACTAGGAAGAAAGAACACATTAATAACAAAGTGAATAAAGGCGATTTATTTCGTGAATACTTATCATCGCTCTACAATCCTTCATTTATACACATTCTGGGTTTTCAATTGATTATGCTAGTGGTAACAAATCTGACTCGCTTTTACTTCTGTTTCTTGTTTTGGCTGGTTGGTAAGTGTGTATACATTTGTGTTTTTGTGTGTGCGTGTTTGCATGTAAAGGTCATTGCAAAGTGATGTTTGAGATCTGGTCATTATTGTTTTGATGGCTTGAGAATTAACCATTTGTGCGCATTGTTCACTGTTACATGTACGAGTGCTATTTTTCCCAGTGTAAAGTAGTAAAAGCGAAGCAGATTTATTACCACTAGCATAATCAATTGAAAACCCAGAATGTATATAAATGAAAGATTGTATAGCGATGATTAGTATTCACAAAATAAATGGCCTTTATCCGCTTTGTTATTAATGTGTTTTTTCTTCCTAATTAGAAATATACTGTGTAATATTAAAAGGCATGGACATTATAAAGATATATATATATATATATATATATATATATATATATACTGACGACATAAATATTCTAACAACCTGCCACAATAATTTAATTCAATTTCTCTCTTCCAGGTAGTATGGTGTCTGGTTTGTAATGACAGACGGAAAATGTCCATTTGGATATTTAGATTGCAAACGAAGATATTTAGGATCCCACTGGAAAAAGGCTGACAGAAAAAAAGACGGTATACAACTGAAAATGTTGCATTTTACGATGTTGGAATGGTGAAGTGGATGAGATGCAAGAATCTGAAACAAATTTATTTGTCATTTCTGCTTGATTGGCTTATAAGAAAGAAACCGGTGTGTTATGAGGGTTAGTTTGCTACCTTAAGCTGATTTTATTTTATACCGACAAGGCATATAATATTAAATTATAATTTAATTTAATTTCACCATTATATTGCATGGGGTCTATCGTATGCTGACATATCGGGGATTATAGTTGGAACTTTAGTTCAAAGGCGGTACGAAGTATGACCACAAACAAATTCATATATACCGCAATGTGCACGGGTACGGACTCGACAACCACATTTTTAATACCATGAAGCTTTTCGGCACCATAATGTTGGTATCGGGTACTGACATAATAGCCATAGTGTTGGTACCCATTACAGACTTCATATATATATATATATATATATATATATATATATATATCTAATTAAGGAAGAAGAACACATATATATATATATATATATATATATATATATATATATATATATATATGAAGTTTGCTTCACTGCTGCATGTTTACACATTCGTCTAGGAGATTGTACCATCCTATTTTCCGTCATTCCTCGAACAAATATATAGTGGGTAAATGGTGTAATAACGGCTACTACTGATGAATCGCCAGAGCGCACCAAACGAATGTGCACGAGATTAGAATTTCTGTTCATTCTGTTTTTAGTGTATCCTTCTAGTTATAATTTCGATAATTTGTTACTAGGTGCACAACACCTAATACATAATTGTATATATATTAGTTCTCCGCCACAAACATTATCTAATTGCACGCAATGCTCGTCTTTAACGTCTTAGGAGATTATCTGTTTGGGTCTGATTCAAATTACATTTTTTCTATATCCCGACCTCGGCAATAATGGCAACTACTGGTTTTGGTGACCAATATGGACGAGACAAGTCTGTTCAATATACTCTCGAAATAAAGTTTACCAACATCAGGAAAAGATCGATCCCATTTTATTTTACCAGTTGAATAACATAGGTAACCAAATGACAGTCAAATGGACTGGCGAGTTTTAAACCTTTCATTATCATCTTCATTCAACGACGAAAAATTGAATAATGAGAACTAAACCGCAAAACATAATTAACGAATGAAAAATCTTATGTTCGTAACTATTCCATAGTACACATGCATACATTGAACTTGACTAGAAATGTTATATGCCCAATTTTGCAGATAGTCATTAATATATTTGGTTTTATCTTTTGCCGCAAATATAGTCTATAAAATTAAGCTATTATATATTACGCAGCTCGAGATAAAACCTCTTTATTTCAAGTTTTATAATTAAAGCTAAACACTTTTCCCTTTCTTAAAACCTGTCACACATGAGTCTACGCAAGTGCTGAACAATTTTCAATGTTTAACATAAACTTTATTAGCTATTAAATGCAATGTACGAAATAGACAAACGTTGCTTTTATTGGACACTTTGCAGTAGTTGCCAGAAATATATACTGTTTGTTGCGGAGAAATAATATATATGCAACTGTGTATTAGGTGTTGCTTCCCTTGTAAAAAAGGAGTTCAAATAGGACTAGAAGGATACACCAAAGTCAGCATGAACGTGATTCATGGCGACTCATCAGTAGGAGCCTGAATTACACTCCATACCCACTATATATTTGTGTGAGGAATTTGGGACAATTTGACGGTACAATCTCCCCTACAATGTGCAAACCTGCAGTTTGTAGCTTCGGCAATGCGACTTCAAAGCCAACTTGCTATATGCAGTATATATCGAGCTTGTAAAGGGTACCAACACTATGCCAATAGAGTCAGTACCTGATACCAACACTATGGTTGCCGAATCGGTACCAACAAAATGGATTCCAAGATATGCCAAATGTCACGAAGATTAAGAATTGCAATTACATATGCATCATCATCATCATCATCATCATCATCATCATAATCATCGCACAGAACCATACAAAATCCACAAATTGACTAATATTTCACTGCCTTATAACCATAAGTCGTTCATGGTAATAGATGGACTGTAAAAGAACACTAGGTCACTCATTCCTAGGGCGGATTATTTGTATTCTTCTCCTAGAGAGTTCGCCAACCAAGGCTGATATGAGTAGTATCTGCACACATTTTACTCCAGCAAATCCATACGCTCCGGCCTTGATCGATATCAGTTATCAAATTTCGCGGTAATCGTGACATCATTAATTTAAATGTGTAAAGGTTACCTACCGTTGTGGTGGAAAACGTGCACATGATATTACAACTTCCGTTCACACCTGCTTTGCTTTATCCTGCTGGTCCTATTTGAACTCATTTGTTACTACGTACGCAACAACTAATAAACAATTACAGTTGCCTGAATTGCCGCAGCAGTTATTTGGCACTCATACTTTGTTGCCAAAATTGTATCAACGAGGAATTGAACCTGGGAATATTTGCCTCGAGTCTGGCAACTCCTCCACTTCGTCAGTTTATTTGTGCATTGCATTTAATTTTCTGTTATAGAACAGCCAACTTCTGCGCAAAAGTATCTTAAAGTAAATGCTTCTTGGTTGAAGCCTCGACAGACACATTTCTGGCATATAACTAACTATGAATACTATAAAGGAAAAATCTGTTGTCACACTATACAATGTTTAGCCTAAACCCAAAAGATCTAAATTGACAACCTGTCGTCATGCTTAAATATATTATTATTATTATTACTGTATATGAATTTTAGAAATATGTTCATTATTGAACGGTAGCAATTTCGCCTCATCTTGTCAACTGAATTACTACAGAAATAGGTAAAAGTTTTTGTGAAACAGGAAAGGTAATCATCATAAGATATACGCCAAAATACATAATAGTTCTAAATTTTCAAAAAGGTGAAACATGGACCCGGAAAGCCACATGGCAATACCAGTGCACGAACAATTCGTCTTTGTTTGTACAGTTCTGGACAATGTGGCTTTATTGCAATAGCCTTCAAATTGGAAAGCATGCTTAAACAGCGAGACCTAATTAATATTGAAAAGCCTTTTCTGACATGTCGCAGAGTTTGACTCACTATTCAGTCAGTTAGCGGATCTAAAAGCGAGTGTTGACGACAGCCAACAATGGTTAAAAAATCGCTTGTTGGTATTTGCCACTAAATTTTTTAAAAAACGATTTAAATCAACCAAACCTTCGTAAAGCACGCAAGACAGCTGTACGAGCATTGGGCACTGACAAGGAGCGTTTTATTCATTCACCAATCGAATGGGTTGGCTTGTCGTCATTGATCTAAGGTGAACGGATTGCTTTTTGGTCCACAGTTTAAACTGACACTAAGTATGGTGTGAGGAACAAATCGAGAGGGCCGTTTCGACGGATTTGCCCTATTTGCTGCAAGATAGACGGTTTACACATGCTGAACACAAACAATTTAGTCCATTTGGAATTCAGATACATAGAGTTTATGCTTTGTCGAAGATGAACAATAGAGTTATTTTTTATCGTTCCACCATTTTCTTGTGTGGGACAATTGATAGCACTCGTAGGTGGGTAAAATCTGGAATCCTTTACATTTCCAGGTGCACCAATTATTGGCTCTGATTGATGGGTCCTCAATTGTACTTTCTTTATGAAGCCGTTCGTCAGCTGCTTGTCTGAAAATAACGTTGGAACCCGATTTTCGGATTTTTTTCCTGTGAGTATGGTGTCAACCCTAAAGATGGAACTGGAAATGAAGTTCCGAAAATTCGTAAAATCTGGTTTCAACGTCGTTTTTAGACAACCAGTTGTTGGACGGCTGCAAAAGGAAGGGACAAGCGGGTACCCACCAATCAAGAAGGCCAACCATCAGTTTACCTAGAATTGTAAAGGAATCAAGGTTTTGCCGACCTACAATTGCAATCAATTGTCCCGCACATGAAAATGGCGGAAGGATAAAAACCAACTAGGACAGGACTGCGCAATATTCATCAACATTAAATCATGGCACTTCATCGAGATCAACTATTTCAATGACAAATATGCCAACGCGTGGATATGCCAAATGGTTGTTTAATCTATTAAAGCCATTGAGAAATCCCCTATATGAGTACAGTCTGTAAGTTTCTTGTTAAACTGCTGAAACGATAGACAAATCGACCATTGAGCATCATTGGATGTGTTCGTAATTTTGTAACATTTTATGTTTAAATAAAACTACTAATCATATATGCTATTATATCCGGTAGAATTTTACAAATTTTAATGTGAATCAAGCGCAGTTGGAAGGAATAATTTATTTTTGTTGTTCAGATACTTCATTCATTTTTAGCAGTCTACTATACGGAGAAACTATGGTTTACGAATGGGTATGAAATCGACTAAGATCATGGCTGATATTTGAATGTGGAAGTTGGAATGACAGAACGTTAATTTATTGATTAAAGTAAAGCTATACCACCGTTATGTTGATGTTATCCTTTTGGTCTGAGGTCGCCGTTTGTGTTCTGCCGAAGTGTTTAAGAATTTCAAGGAGTGATATCTGAATGTTCGATTTAAAATTGAAAACGAAGAGGGTGATAGTCTAGCTTTTTTCTGTTCTTCTCATTGCGCAGTTTTCCATTAAAAAAACTTGCACGGCGCACTATTCATACCTCAACAGTTACTATGACCCAACAGTTATGACACTATTTAATAGGAAATATCGTAATTAATCGCCTTGTTTTTAGAACGAGTTGAATAACGTGCGCAATTTTCCTGTCATTATGGGTTACCTACAACAATTGGTAAATAAGTATAACTCTAGTGGTTTAACTAAATCTGTTAAAAAATTTTGTACTGGTGATGAGAAACAAGTATATATTCACATAAAATACAAAGATTAAAAAAATATAGCGCGTATATATATATTCATTGTACCCTTCCTGTGTGCAAAAACAAAAAGAAATTTTATCAGATATAAGAAAAATTTCTTTCGCATTGTCTTCTCAAATATATACTAATTCGCATATCTTTATATATAAATTGGAAAGCAAAACAAGATAGAAATATGTGAACATAGAGAGAGTGTGAAAAATAGAAACCAATCAAATTGCGTACGTCACATCCAGTTCAAGCTCAATGCTTGTACGTGCTTCTTCTGCTTACATAAATCCGGCTGCAATTTGTTTATCCATAAGGCTTCGTATGTAGCTAGCTCCCTTTTGTTTCTGCATTTAGTAATTACTTTGAATGCTACGTCTGGAGAACATGCGTGCGATGTTTCGATGATGTGTCGCGCAATAGCATACGTGTATTCACCATTTGATTTAAAACAGGCGTTCAAGTTGCAATGTTCTCTCATTCGAGTAATTAACCGCCTGGTCGATCGGCCTACGTAAGTTGATCGACAACTTGCGCATGTATATTAGTAAATAATATTTGATATTGACATTAACGGCTGTTTCTCTTTGATTGCTGGTAAAGGCAAGTGTATTACCCTAAATAACACTCGTAGTTTGGCTGCATTAAATGTGCGTGTCAATGCTGCTTCAACTTTCTTTTGTGCCATTCGGGAAACTGCATCCCCCTTAAATGGGATGTTTAGGTAGACAGTTTTCTTTTCTGGCCCATAGTACGTCTGTTTCTGGTTAACTCCCCTTTTAATAACTGATTCAATTAATTGTCTGGGATAGCCATTAGACATTAAATCGTTAATTGCCTTATTATATTCATTTTCTTTAGAATCTTGATTAACCAACCTGTCAATTCTTGAGAAGCAACCACGAACTGTTGATAATTTATATTGAAATGGCACAAAACTGCTATAATGCAAATACTGTGCAGACCATGTTGGTTTATGGTAAATTGTTCTGTTTAATTTACCATTAGTTTCTTTCTTTAATAGTACATCTAGGAAAGGCAGACAGTCATCTTTCTCGTGCTTTGACGTGAAGCCGATATTCTTATGTGCTTAGTTGAAACTTTGAAGCAATGTTCGTGATTGCGACCTGTTCTTAAGTACAAGAAATATGTCATCCACGTACCGTATATAATGAGCACATTTACTTATGTCACTCTTTAATGATGTATTTTCTAGGTGCCCGAGAAAAATCTCATCCAACACTGGAGATAAGAATATACTCATATATATATATATATATATATATATATATATATATATAGCATATATATATATATATATATATAAGAAAAGAATATATATTCCCCGATAGTATTTAAATTCACAGTTGTTTTTAAATTATAGGAAAGAAGAGCCGTAATTCATGAAATACCATTTGTTAGTAAATATCATTTTATCAGTATATACAGCCAATATTCGGGATCCATTAGCGATATTTTCACTAATGCAATCAGAAATGTGCGTTGCGTAATTTTAAGATAGACAAAATTTAGATTTGGTTGGTTACGACAAATGTATATTTATGATAAAATGATACTAACTTAGTATTTATGGCACTCTAACTAACTTTGTAACGTCGTACGGCATTTACTTGAAGCTGGGGCGTTTACACTACTAAGATTGTCAATAAAACTAGAGCAACCGAGCTGAACATTTGATCGGATTTCTCCTTCTTCTCAATTCTTGTCCTTGGTTTGGTGCACTAATTCCTCAAATTTGTTATACTTACCCATCTAGCCTGAATACGTTTTATTGTAATTAAGTTAATTAAACTTTGTTTCCGCAGTGTACCTCGGAGAAAGCGAAAACCTTAAAACATCGAACCGTGATCAACATACATAAAGTCCCAACTGAGATCCATCCCTTTTATCAAAATTTGTAAAATCCACGTTGGGCGAATTCATAAAATTATAGGACATAATAAACGGTAAATGTTGAATAAAAAGTAGGTAAATTGTCTCAAGACCGAGCAACCACCGGAAAAAGACGAAATCAAAACTCCACGGCTGAAATTCAAAACTCAATGGGTATTTTTTAAAGTGAACAATCCTTAGATAAAAGCCTTCTCAATCGAATAAAGAAAAACCAAGAAAAATTATTAGTGATTTCTAAAAATGTACACTTGGCTTAAGAAACCGGTGAAATCTACATATGATAAAATAAAGAATGAACATTCTTTATATGAGGAGTTTTTGAACTCTACATCTGTGCGTTTCCCCAAACGCGCTAAACATGGTATTATAATCGTGCGAAGAAGACTTAATTGCAAACTTATAGCGTGTATGGCCTCCATCTAAAAGAAATAAACCAACCGTTAAATTAAATTGTATATGACTGAAAATTGTGCGTACTGTGCGGTAGGGTGACTCAGTGGTTAGAGCACCAGATTCCGAAGCAGACGTGCCCAGGTGTGAGCCCTGTCCGCAGCAAATTCTGGCCAGTACATGATGAGTTCCCAATAAGGACGAAACCGGTCTACTGGATGCATTGCTATTTCTACACTCTACAATTCTTATTTTATACTGACAAATTTATGTACTTGATGGGCCAGGTGGTTCTATCAAAATCGCAACCTTTATTAAAGTAGTAGTTATCATTGCCCGCGCAACCAATGTTCGCTTAATTATGGCGTAATTATTGGCTTAGGAAAATCAGTCAATCAGATTCACGTTAAGTATTTGTCATGACACAATAGCCATAGTGTTAGTATCCTTTACAGACTCGGTATATATATATATATATATATATATATATATATATATGAATAGACCCATCTACATATATGTATCTATAGAATATATATATATATATACTGCTATATACATATATACATATATATATATATATATATATATATATATATTTCACGATAAAGTATTTAAATTCACAGTTGTTTTAAATTACAGGAAAGAGAAGAGCCGTAGTTCATGAAATACCATTTGTTATTAAATATCATTTATCAGTATATACAGCCAATATTCCGGGATCCATTAGCGATATTTTCGCTAATGCAATCAAAGAAAATGTGCGTTATAATTTTAAGATAATTAAAAATTTAAGATTTGGTTGGTTACATTCTAAATGTATATTTATGATAAAATTAACGAAAATATCATTAATGAATCCAGATTATTTGGCTTTTGATACTGGTTGATTAGATACTTATTAATAAGTAACCCATAGTTTATATATATATATATATATATATAGATACATAAATGAATTTAAACAAAAGTTTACACAGTAAACGAAATAATGAAACGATCAATCATTTCCCAATAACACCTCCGGTTTAGGTTCAATGTGCGAACGTTTTTTCCGCTTGCTGTAGTTTGTTTACCCACAGAGCTTTATATGTTGGTATCGTGTTTCTTTTTATGTATGTATTGATTATTCTTAATGTCTCGTCTAGAGAATACACGTGCGAAAGTTCTATTATTGGTTGCGCAATTGCAAACGTGTATTCGCCATTCGAATTGAAGCTGGTATTTTAATTGCACGGTTCGTCCACTCGAGTAATTAGCCGTCTGATCGATCGACCTATGTAATTGTATTTGCAACTTATACGTGGATATTGATAATTAATGTTTGAGACCAAAATTATCACCTGTCTCTCTTTAATTGCTGTTAATGTTATATGTGTTACCATAAATAACACACCTCGATCAACTTGCGTAGGCCAATCGATGGGAGGCCTAATCACTGAAATTAAAGAACATTAGTACTTAAACGCCTGTTCCAATACATTATTGATATCTCGCACATCTGTTCTCCATATTTGGCAGTTAAGATTATTAATACGTGCGAAAAAGAGAACAAGTTACCGACATATGGTGCTCTGTGGCTAAACGAACGACCGCCTGATTAATTCAAGCAGAAAAATTATGTTCGGACCTCGAAAGTAAATTGGAGGAGATGAACGCAAACCAGTGGTCGTTCCTTTATTTCGCATTGTCTTCCAGTTTTTTTAAAATTTCATTTATATATATATATATATATATATATATATGTGTGTATGTTAATTTGTAGAGAATTAAGGGTGAAATGAGGAATAAAATTTCTTTTATCTTTCAACATGAATAATGTCACAAAGGGTTTCAAGGCAAGCAATTGCTCTTTAGTTTAAATCCTTGCCGCTGCAACTCTGTCAATTACTTAAGATTGCGCAATAATGGCGAAATCAGTCTAGGTAATTAATTTATTTTGTTATTTTATGCAGTTTTCATGTCATGCGTACAATATAATATATATATATATATATATATATATATATATATAATGTATATCGGCATGGCTTGTTTATAACTATTTTGTCGCTTTAAACTTCACATTGCATCAGTCAGCAGATGCAGTTTATCAACTCTACTGATTTCGTCTTAATATGGCGTTATTCTGAATTTCATAAATTAACGCGCCCCGGGTTTGAACCCTGGACTATATGCTTCAGTCTTGCCAATCTTTCCTTATACCATCTACTCTGCGCGTTCCAAGCAATTTCCTGTTATTTATCAACTAATATTTTTGCATGTTTTCTCTTTTAATGTGTCGTATTAGGTATGGCTTTTGTCCTGAAGACGGAACGGTCAGCATGCCAACTTGGAAGTTAATAATAAATTTATGACTAAGCAGGTATATATATATATATATATATATATATATATATATAATATTCAATAGGAAGAAAACGCACACGTTGCATAGATGTAGGTAAGTATATTTTTGAACACGTTTGGTAGATTTTGACAAAAACAATTCGCATAGGCCTGACAGCACCAAAACTTGAATTACATGTTGAGTATACATGGGCTGCCAAATGAATGAGTGAAATTTTGTTAAGGTTGTATTATATGCCACTTGTGTGGTCGGTTTGAGATTTGTATTGGCGAGCTATTAAATATTTTGCTTATGTCATTTGTTTTCTAGGTGTATGACATCTGGTCGTTTAGTGCCAGGCAGTTTCTATCTGGGCTAGAAATACCGCCCGTTTAAGGAAAGTACAAATGTTTCCGCTATTTTGTTTATTTTGGTTCTGCATTGTCCGGGTAATCGAGTGTCTCGGTAACTGTTCCGCTTCTGCTTTTTGCCAAACACGTAATATTTTCGTGTTTTGCAGCACATCTATTTCTTGATTGTTCTCCTATCTATTTCATTTTGCTTTTGCTTGTCTTGGTGCTAAAGTTACAATCGATGAACGTTGTACAGATCGGGTTTCATCTCTTTGCTGGATATACGTGCTGCTTCCTCTATTGTGCTGATGAATCATCTGAAGCTTCAATAAGGATTTTTACTGTTTGATATACAGGGCTTCATAAATGCTTAAGACATATTCTCACCTCGCGTTGTCACGAATTAAAAAATTAGTTGTGCTCAGTTTGTGCCCTGTTTGGATAATTTGTACAGTAGTTGCTGATTTGGTTGGCGGTGCTACTCCTCTCTGAATTATCTTTTGGGGAGAATGTTGATGACTTCTATCGATTAGCTTCCTTTTTATTTTTCCAATACATGTACTACCTTCAGATAATCAGCTATTTCAGAACATATTTGTAAACTGGAACACAGACGCTTTAACGGTTTTCTCAGTTCTAGAATATGCGAAGTCCGAAAATTTTTGTTACATATACGAAATTGTTTACATTACACACGCACTAAGTCTAAACATTCAAAAGTTCCACCAACATGATATTTTACTGGTCTGGCGACGAATTGCACAAACCAACAACAATTAACTTGTATCCAAGCAAACTCGATCACCCACAATGCAATCTGAACACTCCGCGTTGTTGTCAAACGGACTAAATAATGAAAAGCGCTATACGAAAGATAACATACGTATAAGAAAATTCGTACACGCAATAGACAACAAATATAAAGTCTGGACAAAAATCAATCTAACTATACTAGAATAAAATACATTTCTTTGTAATAAAATAATAATTACCCCTACACGTACACGGAGTCGCAAACAGACACACATTCACTAATCAACACGCGATTATTCACAAAGAGTCGTATGACTGCTGAAAAGATATAAAATTAAAATTTAAAATCGGACTGGTTCTCATGCACACACACTCAAATGAAAAACAGTGTGAATATAACTTGAAGATTGTAATATGTACTTAACTGATATCGAAATAAATTGACCATTATTCCAAATCAAAATACACGTGATTATTAAATTTGTTCTATTTTCTTTATATATATATATATATATATATATATATATCGAACAACTAAAGATAAATTTCGTTCTTTCATTTATATACATTTGGGGTTTTCAATTGATTATGTGAGTGGTAACTAGTCTGACTCGATTTACTTTTATTTCTTGTTGGGCTGACACACACAGGCACATGCCGATATACACGTTCTAATCTGTCAAAACAGGAAATAGAAGCAAATCAAGTCAGATTGGTTGCCTCCCGCATAATCATTTGAAAATCCAGGATGCATATAATGTTATATATATATATATATATATATATATATATATATCGACGGCATTAATTAATTTTGAGCAAATTACACGATGAAATTCTTCAACTTAACGGTCTTTTTTCTTATTTCGCATTCATCAGTTACTGTCAGAATTTCTACGGCCGACATGGGAATTTATGAGCATTCGTTTTAATCTTGCAATGCAACAATTTAGCCACTGAAATTACGCATTGCCCTCTACTTTCATTCGTATGTCAATTTATGTTTCTCTGGTAATGCGCTTTTCGGTGTGTCTGATTTGACATCGATGTTTAAATTGTTTCATCTAGACAATATCGATCTCTAATTATATACAAAAACACTGCCACCCAACGATGTAGTGAGCTTCAAAATTCAAATAGATAACTACATCCGCAGACTTAAAAATGGTCACAAATTAAGTTTTATCGATTCATCAAAATAACATTTGCTATCATTTTACATTTAAGCGATAATCTAATATTTTCTTTTTTACAAGATAATCTATGCCTATGATGCAATCTTATGATCAACATTTCCTGCAACAATATTGTTATGTATGATATATTAATCGGTTGCGGTCTTGATATCAAGACCGCAACCTTGATTATAATAATTGTTATCACCACCCGCGCAACCAATGTTCGTTTAATTATATAAATGTTCATTTCAATACCATTTCCTCATGTAATGTGGTGTCTGTTCAGTAATGACAGATTGGGCATGGTTAGTTGGAACTTTGGGTCTAAATGGATGCCATATGAGCTCCACCAAAAGGAAAAATTGATTAAACCAAGTTACATTAGTTAGTATATAACTGAAAATTGTGTGTAGTGTAGTGTGCGGCAGGATAGCTCAGTGTTTAGAGCACCAGATTCAGAAGCAGACGTGCCCAGGTTCGTATCCTGTCCGCGGCAAATTCTGGCCAGTACTTGATGAGTTCCCCACAAGGACGAAACCGGTCTACTGGATGAATTGCCTTTTCTACACTATACAATTCTTAGTTTATACTGACATATGTAAGTAATTAATGGTTCAGGTGTTTATATCAAGACCGCAACCTTGATTATAATAATTGTTATCACCACCCGCGCAACCAATGTTCGTTTAATTATATTAATCGGTATTCGGAAAAAGGTGAATTTCTTAAATCAGTGAATTATTTTCTATGCATTCAAAACTATTAGTAGTACTAAAATCATTCATTGAATCTATATAGACAAGTATTCAGTCAGCTGATGGGATAATAATTCCAAATCAGGTTTATATAAAACTGATAAAATGCTATTTTCGTTTGGCCAGTTATATTCACGACTGAAATATCTGCTAGTTTATAGATTAAATTTATAGAATCAAAGAATCAAAATTGGATTAAACGCATAAATTTTACAGCCCAATTTCTCAGTCACATTCTAACTAATGTAACTCGGTTTGTTTTTTAAGTGCGGCATGGTGGCTAAGTGGTTAGAGCCATAGATTCCGAAGCAGACGTACCCAGGTTCGAGCCCTGTCCGCGGCAAGTTCTGGCCAGGATGAATCCGGTCTACTGGATAAATTGCCTTTTCTACACAATACCATTCTTAATTTATGTAAGTAATTAATGGGTCAGGTGCTTATATCAAGACCGCAACCTTGATTATAATAATCATTCAACTGAAGTCGGTTGGGCGAGAAACATGAACATGCAAGTATGTATTAGGTGTTGCGAACCTAGTAACAAATAAGTTCAGTTGTGACCAGAAAGATAAATCAAAGACAGCATGAACAGAAATTACAATATCATGCACATTCGTTTCGTGCTTACTGGCTACTCATCAGTAGGAGCCGGTATTACGTCCTTTAACCACTATATATTTGGTCGAAGAATGTGGAATAATAGGACGGTACAATCTCCTAGACGAATGTGTAAACCTGTAATAGTGAAGCTAACATCATCTAAAGTCAACGACAATGCGACTTCAATGCTAACTCACACTATATAATATATATATATATATACCGAGTCTGTAAAGGATACTAACACTATGGCTATTGTGTCATGACAAATACTTAACGTGAATCTGATTGACTGAATTTCCTAAGCCAATAATTACGCCATAATTACGCGAACATTGGTTTCGCGGGCAGTGATAACTACTACTTTAGTAAAGGTTGCGATTTTGATAGAACCACCTGGCCCATCAAGTACATAAATTTGTCAGTATAAACTAAGAATTGTAGAGTGTAGAAAAGGCAATTCATCCAGTAGACCGGTTTCGTCCTTATTGGGAACTCATCATGTACTGGCCAGAATTTGCCGCGGACGGGACTCGAACCTGGGAACGTCTGCTTCGGAACCTGGTGCTCTAACCTTGAGCCATCCTGCCGCACAATACTCACAATTTTCAGTCATTTACAAATTAATGTAACGTTTGGTTTTTTTCTTTTAGGTGGAGACTATACACGCGATAAGTTTGCAATTAAGTCTTCTTCGCACGTTTATAATACCATGTTTAGCGCGTTTGGGAAAACGCACAGATGTAGAGTTCAAAAACTCCTCATATAAAGAATGTTCATTTTTTATTTTTTCATATGAAGATTTCGCCGGTTTCTTAAGCCAAGTGTACATTTTAGAAATCACTAATAATTTTTCTTGGTTTTTCTTTATTCGATTGAGAAGGCTTTTATTCAACATTTACAGTTTATTATGTCCTATAAATTTATGAATTCGGCCAACGTGGATTTTACAAATTTTGATAAATAGGATGGATCTCAGTTTGGACTTTATGTATGTTGATCACGGTTCGATGTTTTAAGGTTTGCGCTTTCTCCGAGGTACACTGCGGAAGCAAACTTTAATCAACTTAATTACAATAAGTATAACAAATTTGAGGAATTAGTGCACCAAACCGAGGACAAGCATTGAGAAGAAGGAGAAATCCGATCAAATGTTCAGCTCGGTTGCTCTAGTTTTATTGACAATCTTAGTAGTGTAAACGCCCCAGCTTCAAGTAAATGCCGTACGACGTTACAAAGTTAGTTAGAGTGTCATAAATACTAAGTTAGTACTGTTGAGGAACCTTAACAGGGCCGTTCTTGCGTTCTCTGGCAAATGCTGAGAAGTCCGTTGCTGTAGAAGTGTCTAGAAGTACTCCTAGACTCTTGAGACCAGCTCCGGTTGACTTGGATTTTGGTTCCCTCTGTTGTGGCTTTGAAATCTCGCTGAGTAAACTCGTTGAAGTTATGCAGTAATTGGCTCGTCTCTCTAATTGTACAGCAACAAGATTGGCGTGACTGATATTGCCAATGTGTGTGATGCAAGCCCCAAAAATAGCGTAAGTGACGAAAGAAGACAGCACGTCGGAGAAACGCACAGAAGAAGGCAAACTCGACAACTGAACTGCATGGTAAATTCACCGTGCTTAAAAACCTTATATGGCTACTTGCACATTATTGGTTAACGGCAAGTTTCGCTTTTTTCTCATTGGTGCAGTGTAAATCGAATTGAATTTAATTTACGCAATATGTCGGCCATTGCTTTGTGACGTTACAGTAGTTTTGAAAGTAAGGAACTCGACTGTATAGGACTCTCATTAGGAATCAAGATCAAACAATCTAAAAAAAGTTGGTCATCATGCTAGTCGCAACTGTATTGATAGCTGTATTAGTCTAAGTATCGATAGACCAGAAAACCCGATAGATTTATTTGAAGACAGACGTGTATTTTCAAGTTAAAGAGGATTAAATATCCTCTTGATATGTTGACATCTCCGGATGAACTTCAAAGAAAATATCAGCCCGAGAAAATAGCATCTATGACTGACTTTTAGCCTCAGGAAAAGATGGGAGGCCAATTTTTTGTTTGAATTTTATAACCGATTATACGTGAAAGCCATTAGACTCGAGATCGTTCTAGAGGTTGCATTTTAGGCTGAATTAACAATTAGATAAAGTGTCACGCTGGATGTACATGAAAAATTAAATTTATGGCACGCAAAGAGGCTCAAAAGATTGGATAAGATTTAGTCTCAACAGGAACTACAAGTGCATGCTGCGACCGCAGACTCGTATCAAGAGCAGGCATTCGGGAAAATCTCAAAACTTCTTTTGATATTAAAAATGAGGCAAGTGGCCTACGACGAGACGTATTTAATAAAGGCAGATTTTTATCTTGTGATCAAAATTCTATTTCCAAGCGAGGTAATAATCAATCGAGTGAGCGCGTTGAGATATCACGCGAGTCGTACATTTCACATAGCAAATATTTAAGCGAGATAAAAGGGGCCCAATGAAAAGGCAGCTATCGTATGGCAACAAGAGAAATCTCTCCGGTAATGTGTAGAACGCATATTAGTAGGAGCCGTGGTGAAGTTGCCATTGGAAGGCTCCAATGCACGTCTATTCAAGAAATTCTGAAATCGTCGCATTCAGATTCAGAAGTTGTGATGGAGAAGATGCATACTATGACCGTCGGCAGGGCAGTGAGATTCTGCTTAAATAGAGATATCGATGAAATTGCCGATGTTATCAGCATTCGGTACGACTGAAGCGGACTGAATTTCGCGATCGACTTGAATGCGGAAATGAATATAGTACGTCAGACGCGGTGAAAATAGATTAAATCACATTCGATTATCAACTATGGGTCACCAATGAAAGTCCAAAAGGGTTAACTGGCATCGGTGAGCTTTCAGTAAGACTAGGGCATAAATATTTCCCTATGTGGAACTCTCTGCTTGCTGACTTCAGGAAAAAAAATCATCATTGGGATACACTTTTTAATTCATTTCTACTTGGCATTAGATAAAATGCACCAGTCTATTGAAGAAGGTACGAGGGCGATGTAGGATAATGTGACTAGAACCTCAGTGATCAAATCAGTTCGCCTACCCCGATTCGTGGCCGATGACAACTTAGTTGATGTAATGAAGAAACAGCTGACAGTGTTTCAACCGTTTATTGCAAGTCCGCGATTTTCGCGGGTTGTCGTCTTACACTATCAGTTTCGCAAAGATCCGATCGATTTCCATTTCCAAGTACGCATCTGTTTTGTCTTCGATCAGGCTGGGTGCGCGTATTCGTCCCTTTCTTCCGAAGGCTAATCTAATCTTCTTTGACTGGTGATGTTTCGGTTCAGTTTTTCCCAAACTATCCTCAGGTCTCTAGTCATACTGTCACGAACCATTATCTGGCGAATGGTAGCGCCTATAAACCAAATTTGTTTAAATCTGCTATTGTGAGAATCTAACTGTGCAAGTGTGATTAGAGACCTCAGGATGGTTTGGGAAAAACTGAACCAAAACCAAGATTAGACCGAAACCTCATTTCCAGTGGTTAGTATGAACGATGTTGAAGCCTTCGGAAGAAAGGAACGAATACGCGCACCCAGCCTGATCGAAGTCAAAACTGATGCGTACTTAGAAATGGGAGTCGATCGGATCTTTGTGAAACTGATAGTCCAAAGCGACAACCCACGAACGCAAACCGTAGACTTTCAACATACGAAGCTGGCACCCCGAAAACCTTCAATGGATATTTGTCAGAAAAATATAATGCCACAGTTGTCACACTTATAAATCAGTACAAAACGGATGAGCATGCAGATTGATAGGTTAGTGGAAAATACCTCGTTCCTTAATAAATGTTTCAAATCTAATGTTATACCGAAATGTTTTAGGTTTAAACTTTCATTCGTGTTGGAAAAAGTAGAAAATACTCTTAAGCATGAGCTTACTCGCGATATTACATATGATAGATTTTAAATATACTGAAGAGTTCCCAGACAGTATGAGGGATAAAGAAATTAAAAAAGTTAGACAAAGGCATGAAAAGAAGCCAGAAAACCTGGAAATTCATTGCCCTTTGAGAAACAAGCGAATTGACGCTGTCGTGTCTAAACGTTTGGTTAATTTATCGAAAATGGATCTCAATGAAGAACAAAAACAAATTATTAATCTTGAACTTAACACAGTAATCCTCATCGATTACGTACCTAAGAATGAGATAATTACAGAAACACTAAAGATTGCTCAGTTCCTCCCGGACAAACATAAAACTAGGTTTGAATTGGATGTGTCAAATTCGGTGTAAGAGCGTAAAGAGGGAGATTCAAGCCGACCTATGAATTGAAATGCTTAAGAGCGGAATTATTATCCAATGAAGTAATATGCCTTAAGGCCTGTAGTCACACTTTCACAGCAAGATTCTCACAATATCAGATTTAAGCAAATGCGGTTTATACGATTTAACAATAATTGTTTGCGCGGGTGGTGGTAACAGTTCTTTAAATCAAGTTTGCGAGCTTGAAGTAAACATCAATCCCATTGTTTTTAGCCAGTCGTCGAACAACATAACAAAACTACCGCCAGCCGCAACGCACTGACGCGTTTCGACCTTCCCTGATCATCATCAGTGTACGACGGCAAACTGACTATCCAGGATCAAACCGCCTTATATATATATATGGAAATCAAACTTAGATATGCGGCTCTCACCTCTAGCAGTCTCGCATACATTGAACTTGACTGGAAATGTCGGCTGCTCAAATTCTATGCAGTCACGAACATTAACTGTTTGTAGCTTTCGCCACATATACATATATAGGCAATACAATTGAAGAATAATTGTTTGCGCGGGTGGTGGTAACAATTCGTTAAATCAAGTTTGCGAGCTTGAAGTAAACACCAACCCCATTGTATTTAACCAGTCTTCGAAATTGTGCAGCCGACATTTCCAATCAAGTTCAATGTATGCGAGACTGCTAGGGGTGAGAGCCGCATATCTAAATTTGATTTCCATATATATTAAAGGGGGTTTGATCCTCGATAGTCCGTTTGCCGTCGTACTCTGATGATGATTATGGAAGATCGAAACGCGTCAGTGCGTTGCGGCTGGCGGTAGTTTTGTTATGTTGTTCGAAGACTGGATAAATACAATGGGATTGGTGTATACTTCAAGCTCGCAAACTTGATTTAAAGAACTGTTACCACCACCCGCGCAAATCAATTATTGTTTAAATTGTATTGCCTATATATGTATATGTGGCGAAAGCTGCAAACAGTTAATGTTCGTGACTGCATAGAAATTGTGCAGCCGACATTTCCAGTCAAGTTCAATGTATGCGAGACTGCTAGAGGTGAGAGCCGCATATCTAAATTTGATTTCCATATATATTCAATGCGGTTTGATCCTCGATAGTCAGTTTGCCGTCGTACTCTGATGATGATCAAGGAAGGTCGAAACGCGTCAGTGCGTTGCGGCTGGCGGTAGTTTTGTTATGTTGTTCGACGACTGGTTAAATACAATGGGATTGGTGTTTACTTCAAGCTCGCAAACTTGATTTAAAGAAATGTTACCACCACCCGCGCAAACAATTATTGTTAAATTGTATTGCCTATATATGTATATGTGGCGAAAGCTGCAAACAGTTAATGTTCGTGACTGCATAGAAATTGTGCAGCCGACATTTCCAGTCAAGTTCAATGTATGCGAGACTGCTAGAGGTGAGAGCCGCATATCTAAATTTGATTTCCATATATATTCAATGCGGTTTGATCCTCGATAGTCAGTTTGCCGTCGTACTCTGATGATGATCAAGGAAGGTCGAAACGCGTCAGTGCGTTGCGGCTGGCGGTAGTTTTGTTATGTTGTTCGACGACTGGTTAAATACAATGGGATTGGTGTTTACTTCAAGCTCGCAAACTTGATTTAAAGAACTGTTACCACCACCCGCGCAAACAATTATTGTTAAATTGTATTGCCTATATATGTATATGTGGCGAAAGCTACAAACAGTTAATGTTCGTGACTGAATAGAAATTGTGCAGCCGACATTTCCAGTCAAGTTCAATGTATGCAAGACTGCTAGAGGTGAGAGCCGCATATCTAAATTTGATTTCCACATATATTCAATGCGGTTTGATCCTCGATAGTCAGTTGGCCGTCGTACTCTGATGATGATCAAGGAATGTCGAAACGCGTCAGTGCGTTGCGGCTGGCGGTAGTTTTGTTATGTTGTTCGACGACTGGTTAAATACAATGGGATTGGTGTTTACTTCAAGCTCGCAAACTTGATTTTAAGAAATGTGGTTTATGAACGAAACCATGCGCCACATAAACGTTCGTAGAGGGGAACACAAAACGGCCTGTAAATATGGACAAATTCAAAGATCAGATCTAGCTAGGCATTTAAAGGAAACAGGTCATGAAATATATTGGGACGGATGCAAACGCATCTCGTTATGCAACCGCAACAGATTAACTAGAATAATTAGAGTCGATTGAAATAAAATCAGGGAACGATGTAATGAATGTAACATCTATCTAGGAATCATTAGACCCAATATTTAATGAAACTGTCTAGGGTCAGATAACTGGAGGCAGATGAACCTGAATTAATTTCGAAACCAAGTAGGAAACCCCGTTTATAGAAAACTGATTTAGAAAACCTAGACCGATGTCAATTCATATTTCCTTCGAGCCTTATCTTTCCTAAAAACCTGATTCAGAACATTGTATACAGATTTATCAATGGATATGGGGCATGACATGCTACTACATACGCTAATGAATTTATTATATATATCGGAGGTAATATAAGTTTGACATTTATTAATCTCACACAGTTGCTTACATTTATATACATGTTTTTAAACATATTTATATGTATTTTATATATTTATATAAGGGGACAACTTATTAAAGTTGTCTAACGGAAAATATTTATGGTTAGCAGCTAACAATTGTCTTTTATAGAGGAATTTAAAATATGGCGATATATACGTATATATAGATGGATTTGTCTATCTGTATATATATTTATTATATATACATATATGTTTTAATATATATGGTACATATACACATATTAATCTGTATATATATTAACATATATGATATTTACATATATATATATATGGGGGGAAATATCATATATTTATTTAAGGTTGTATAAATATTGCAATAATAAATAAATAATTCGATTAAAATTATTAAATAAAAACAATTATATATATATATATATATATATATATATATATATATATATATATGATTATAGACATTTGACTCACAAAACCTAATACATACTTGCATATATATTAGTTCTTCGCAACAAACAGTATTTAACTGTAATATTTTGACTCACACTGTTGCTAATATTATAGTTATATATGAATAAAATTCTATAAATTCTACAAAACGTAGATATTTATGTGATTCAATTATATTTTTATAAGGTTTAATCGGAAATATATATAAAATCACACTATTGCTTATATTTATTTATACAGATGCATAATTATATATGAGTTGTATATGTATATTTATGCTTTTGAATAAAATATATAATTTGTGTTAAAGATATTATATATATATATATATATATAATGAATTATTTTAGATGTGTGGACATATATTTATGTACATTTATTTCTATGAGTTGGTTAACTTTGCAACGTACAGTTTGTTCTTACTATCTCTTACTTTCTCTCTTTAATTATTCTTGACATAAACGTCGCTCTGGCCTTCACTCTCTTTCTAACTTGCAGTCTTTGGTTTATCCATCGGGTCATATCTGAACTAATTGTTACTAGGTACGTAATACCTCATACGCAATTGCATATATAATATTTCTGCGCCTAAAAACAGTATCTGACCATCAGGTTTGTCGACTTTTTTCTGTTATGAGTTTTAACTTGAATTGCCCTGACATCGCAACATTACAGGTGTAACACACATGTTCGATACTTTCTCTCTCCTCTCCAAATTCTGCACACTAGTTGTGATTATGTTTACCGGGAATTTGAGGTATCTGCAAGTATACTGATGTAAAAATTGGTCTGCTATTTGCATTTTATGTATATATATATATATATATATATATATATATATATATATATATATATATTAAGTGTCTTCGTGTGCTCAATACATATCTATCTATAGAGTTAGTTACATAGACAAATTCTTTGTTTAAAACCATTGGTGAGTCAAAAAATATAAATAGAACTGTTTCTGAACGAGATTAACACATTTTTTTCAAAATCTGCTAATGTGAGAATTTTACTTTGAAAGTGTGACTAGAAGCCTGAGAATGGCTTTGGAAAAACTGAACCGAAACTTCACCAGTCAACGAAGATTAGACCGAAACCTCATTTCCAGTGGTGAGTATGAACGATGTTGAGGCTTTCGGAAGAAAGGGACGAATACGCGCCCAGCCTGAACAAAGACAAAGCAGATGCGTACTTGGAAACTGGGATCACAATCGGATCTTTACGAAACTGATAGTGCAAAGGGACAACCCGCGAACGCAAACCGTGGACTTGCAACATACGAAATTGGCACTCCGCAAAACCTCCCAAGGATATTTCAACCGTTTAGTATAAAGCGCAATGGACTGAAGAAGGAATATGAGACCGAATTGAGTTAATGTTATCGTTACCCTGTTCATTAAAATCTAAAGTATTAGATCAACACAAGCAACGGGTCGCTGTCCAAGAAATACAGTGATTGCGGAAGGACTGAATTTGTGAACGGTCAAATTTCAACTATTCATCCCAAATAGCGGTAGTACCTAAAAGTGAACCGGAACAATTGAGGATTTGTGGTAACTATCGCGTATTGAATTCGGTAACAAAATGTAATCCGTACCGAACCAGAACACGTTGCTCCGGGTTATTGTCGAATATTGGGTTTATACTAAGTTAGACCTGCAGAAATCTTACTATCAAGTACCTATGGAGGTAGGACCTACACCACTTACCGCAGTATTATTTCATGGACGTCGGTCACAAAAACTTTTACGGATGCCGTTTTTGCTGAAAAGTGGGGGTCGGAAATTGCAGCGTTTGGTGGAGGACGACTTTCAGGCTAAATTATCATATGAAGTCGACCTCGGAAAGAACACCGGCAGTAATTTGACACTGTTATGTCTAAGCTAGAACATTGTTGTTTGCTAGGAAAACCATAGAAACACAATATCGGTGTTTAGCGGTGTTATTTAGACATTCAAAATTAATAAGATGAGGTTAAATCAATAAAGAATTTAAAGAAACTCAGTATTTTACGCCAACCGAGTAGGTGCTTGTGGATAATCAGCTAAAAATGCCGCCACACACCGCAACTAGCTAGAATTTTAACATCTATAAAAAGAGTACGACAAAGAATTCCTGACCTACATAGTTTAACCTTGAGAACTAAAAAGATTCCCAAAAGGCGAATTAAATGCTGATTAAGATTACTGCATTAGCACCTATGGATTGGACTAAGCCGTTTCGGCTGATCACAGATGCGTCCATTGTCGCCATAGAAGCAGAGCCACATCAGCGAGATAATGGCATATTCGGGCCAATCGGGTTTTAGAGTAGGAATATCTGGAACCGTTAAAAATGGTACTTATTTGCGGAAGATGCATTTTGCTCGGGAGATTGCGTTTAGATTGTCCTTGTTGACTTCACCTATACTGGTTGGGTCGTTTATGCGGATTCCCTCAGAAGTTATTATTAGTGGGTCATTCAGCCGAGACTTAATTATCCCTAACTCCACAGTCAAAGTGTTCATTTGTGCAGACAATAATCTTAATAGGTTTTCCAATCCGTCAAAAGCCATTGTCGAATTCAACACAAAAGAATTATCTTTAATCAGTTATTTATATTCATTTAGTAAAACAAGATAGAAATATTTATCATTTTGTATTCACTTCTGCGGCTTGAAAGCTGGTTCGATCATTGTGCTGACTGCCTCATCTAATTTGTTCTTTTCTGCGAGGACTTTCTGCTGTACACATTTCGGCCCTAGATAGGACAATAGGAGCGTTCTCGGCCTCAAAGGTGGCTATTGCTACAGTCCGTAATGCGCTAGGTGCAGTTTCTGTGTTTTTATATGGATTTGACAGAAATAATGCTTTGTGTAAAAGGATGTTGCAAAATTACCTCATTTATCTAGAACTGTCGCTTGCTACCTAATGAGAGCCCCGTCGAGGCTATTTTCGCGCTTGCAATACTATTAGGATAATCGCAAAAATATATAGAGCAACCTAGTTGACAATTTGACCTGGATTCCTCATTCATTTCAATTGCCTTCCTTTGGTAATCTGCTTTAAGAATTTCATATTAGATCGATTTTCATTTAAGAAAACAGATAAATTGTCTCATCAAGCAAAACTACCGCCAGTCGCAACGCACTGACGTGTTTTGATATTCGATAATCATCATCAGAGTACGACAGCAAACTGACTATCTAGGATCAAACTAGTATATATAGCATATATATATATATATATATATATATATATATATATATATATATATATATATATGGAAAGCAAAATTAGATATGCGGCTCTCATCTAGCAGTCTCTGCATACATTAACTTGACTGGAAATATCGGCTGCACAATTTCTATGCATTGACAAACATGAACTATTTGCAGCTTTCGCTATATATATATATATATATATATATATATATATATATATATATAATAAAATTAAACAATAATTGATTGTAAGGGTGTTGGTAACAATTCTTTAAATCAAGTTTGCGAGCTTGAAGTAAACACCAATCCCATTTTATTTAACCAGTCGTAGAACAACTTAACAAAACTACCGCCAGTCGCAACGCACTGACGCATTTCGACCTTCTATGATCATCATCAGAGTACGACGGCAACCTGACTAGCGAGGATCAAACCGCATTACATATATATGGAAAACAAAAGTAGATATGCAGCTCTTACCTCGAATAGTCTTGCGTACATTGTACTTGACTGGAAATATCGGCTGCACAATTTCTATGCAGTCACGATCATTAACTTTTTCAGGTTTCGCCACACACATATATATGGGTAATAAAATTAAACAATCATTGGTGTTTACTTCAAGCTCACAAATTTGGTTTGAAGAATTGTTAAAACCACCCGCGTAATCATTGATTGTTTAAATTGTCTCCCTGTCGTGTACCCACCAGACAAAGGCAAAACCGAATTTGGAACTAAAAAAATTGAAAAACGTTTTTAATATGCACAAATAAAATCAGTTTTGAGTAAAAATCATTCCATAAACATATATTACGCATTTTTATATCATAAACTTTGTTTAAGAGACCAGTGGAAGCTTCAAATGACCACGAATAAAAAGTGATTATAATTCATATAGACAATTATTGGCCTCAACAGTTCTTCGTTTTTCCTACAAGGTTGCTTTATATTTTTTGCATCAATAATATAACACACTACTCATCATAACATATATAGACCAGTGATTATTAGGTTTTTTAATTTAATATTGTTGTTATCATAACTATTAATTCTTCCTATATTTGTCGTGACGAGTGGTCATTACTTGGATATCTCGAGACAAATTGATTTTCATTAGTTGACTTTAGTTTATCTTTCTGGTCCAATTTTATCTAATTTTTCATTAGGTGCGCAACACCTAATACACAATCGCGTATATATTAGTTTTCCGCCTTAAACAGAATCTAATTGGTACATATTTAATTGAATGATGTAATGATTATCGCGTAAAGTGATAGCTGATTTCGATCAAGCATAGTTCAAGTGCATAGTTTTGCCGGAGTAACAAGTGTTTAGAAGTAGTTGAAATCGCATTGTCGAAGACTTTATATGAGGTTAGCTCCACTAATGTTGGTATACAAATTCGTATAGAAGATTGTATCGTCTATGTTCGAATATTTCTCATCCAAATATATAATAAGTAAAGGGTGTAATACCAGATACCACTGATGAGTCTCCGGTATGCACGAAACAAATTTGCACATGGGATTATGCCTTCCGTTCGTGCTGACTTTGTTTTATCATTCTGGACTTTCTGAACCAATCTGTTATTATGCTCGAAACACCTAATGCACAATCACATCGAAAAAAACAGTAATTATGGTGGATGTAAGCAGCAATAATCAACTATTTGCCCCATTTCATCGGTCTCTAGCTCTGCATGATGATCGTGCTCAGTTATGAGGGCTTAGTGCCACCAGCATTTGTATACTTCAAGAGCGTTGAAAATTTCACCACTAATCTTGGCACTGTGCACAGGTGTAAACATAACCATAATATGTACAAAAAGCCAAATAATAGGCTGGTTATACCATTCTGTGTACGCTTGTCTAATTTTTTTATGATCATAGTTGACAAACCAAATTACCTGATAATCTTTGGATCCGCCTTCGTTGTGCACCTCGGCAATAATAGCTTTGTTGCAGCCGTCACTGGAATTTTCCCATATAGTTCAACAAGAACAAAAATAGGTTCGTCAAATCGGTCCTCTTTTATATCGCAGAGGCGTGGGAGATGACTGACCATAGCAACTATCACTAAGGTTGCTTCGTAATTCGTTTCATTCAATCGATTTGGTTTAAGTTATTGCTAATTAAGCATATGTTGACTATGTAGAGCAAAATGCTCAGATTATTATGGGCGTTTTTTTATATAGAACTCCGATTTCGTTATTTTGTACATTTCAGGAAGTTCACGTTCAAAACTAGTACACATACCAACCAATACAACTCCAGCGGATGGCTAAAATGACAGAATGGTTTGAACTCGTGGTCGGACACTTATTTGCGATATCCGTCACTAGATACCGTCCCACCGTAGCCTCTCTGCTTAATAGATACTTCAATATGTGAGCGTCCAATGGCAAGAAGCGCCCAGTTCATTTACCTGGCTAATTCTGACATCTGGCATTTACTTTTATGTAACCAACTGTGCGGAAGACCTAGATCTCTAATTTGATCAAATTTCAACTACGCTTACCCAATAAATTGCAATATACACACAATTACCACTTTACAGGTTTATGGCGCAAAGAACTCAAATTTTGACCTTGCCAAATAAAGTGATGTCTGTGAGAAGTATGCGGGATAATATTGGACATATCTGTCTTCCAGGAGAGGCCCCGCGTGCTTATTATGGCTATATGTTTGCGTAAATCTGTTATATGGCATCGAATCGGTCACAGGGTGATCTTCTTTTAGGTTTCTAGTAATCAACTGCTTTATTTGATATCTTATATTTTTGTGGCAGTTTTCAATGCTAGGTGATATCGTGTCATGGAACGATACTGGGAAATCTCTAGAAAGCCTAATGGTTTACTTGTTTCAGCTTACGAATTGGATGTATACCTACATAGTCTCGTTTCTACTTTATTGTTTAGATAAGCCTTTCCATCTAGGCCATGAGGTAAGCTGCAGATTAAGACTTCCGTAATATGCAGGTTCATATAGTTTTATTCTTACGTCCTGTGTAGAATGTGATGATCGAAAACAACCAGTTATTATTTGTTACACATGAGAGGTTCAATATATATATATATATATATATGCAATTTTGTATTAGTTATTGCGTAACTAGTTACAGACTAGTTGAAATTTGACGGGAAGTATACACCAAAGCCAGCATGATCATGCGTTTCGTGCTTCTTTTGACTCATCATTCGGAGCCGGTAATACGTGCACAACACATTATAGATTGGACCAAAAAATGTGTAGCAATTTGATGGTACAATCTTTTATACGAATGTGTATTCAAACAGTAATGGAGTTAATTTCACCTTAAGTCTTTGACAATAAGACTTTAAAGCCAACTCACTGTACGTAATATGCGCGGAGCCTGTAAAAGATACCAAAAACTGGTTTAAAGAAATGCTAAATTTCGCCAAAATTGAGCATTGCACCTACTTCTTAACATTCCTTACTCCAGCAAGTTCATACACTCTGGCCTTGATGGATAACAAAGTTTGGCTACAACACCCAAAGTACTTTTCGATTTATATCAGCAATACCCAGAATAACTGAACTCGAATGTATGCACTAAATAAATATTTCCTTGATTACAGGTTTCTAGCATGGTACTGCTGCAGTAGTTCGTCAGGTTTGAATCTTTAGAATTGCATTCTACTAAGGATTGTTTGTGGTGGCCAATTTTTACCCATCACTTTATCCGCAGCCACGCAGACGTGTATGACTCAAAGCCATTCGCGCCAGTAAAATTGGCAATTTACCTGTCGTGCCAAGAAATATTCTAGTCATGTAAACAAATAACTACTTTGTGTATCAAAGCATGAATTTATTATGAAAATAACTCATTTTTAAGAAACCATATTTTTTCAATAGACAATAATTTTACTAAAATATCTTGTACGTCTTATAACAAATTTAGCAGAGCAAAATTAACTAAACTGGATTTCATGGAGCAAATTTAACCTAATGGCAAAGGTTGAGAAAATTAGATCTGCGCGGAATCCCCGGTTACGCTGGATAGATCAAATCCATCCGGGATTTACAAGCATATTAGCCTTGCTAAGGGTGCTTGTTGAAAGTTTTACAAACGACTGTCAAATTGCCCGCCTATTTCTCGTATTAATAAATTCAAAGCATACGAAGCATGCATATTATTGAGCATATTTTATCTCGCTGATTTATGGAATATGACCGACTAATTTCCAATCGTCTGATCAACAAAGTTAACCGAGGCATTCGCTAGGATTGGTTTAGCTTACCGTTGGCTCAACGTTAATAGGCAACAATAAGTATTTGTGTTCTTTGACATATGGGTTTGTTTCCGTGTCGTTGCATCCATATAAGAAACGCCGACTTAGTCGGTTTGATCGAAGGCTAAGCCTCTTTCACCATCCTCCTCGCCAAACCTCTGACGCAATTCAGATGGATTGATAGAGCTATAAAAGAGAACTGTCAGCAGTCTCCGAGCAGGACACTATTATTCGCAATATCAGCAAATTGATTATAACACATCGTGGCATAACTTAAAGAGAGAAGCGTGAATTAGCAAATAATTCGTGATAATCAAATGGAATATACTTCACAATGAAGAGGCATAGGTTGTTTTGAAGCCAATTCTACGGTAGATCAAGATCTATGTTTATTTTTCGTAGGGTATACAAATATTTTATTGCAGAAATAATTCTTTATAAAATTGCCGTTGCAATTTTTCTGCTTTCTGTCAATAGCATATAACAACCTAAAATCACGTGCATGCAAAAATTGGTTTATATATTTTCACGTGCAGGTTTTTTTATGGTGTGAACTTTAAAAAAAATCAATAAGTCATCATTAAAGATTATGCAGCCCTGAATAAAATATGTTTCGGTACATGTCAATTTGCTTCATATAATGAGGCAAAAACAAGCAATCAGTATGTTATGGATATTTCTAGTAGGTTAGTACGTTTATTTTTGTAACTTTCTGTTTAGGCTCTTTCTAATTAGAGATAACTTTTTTATTATCAAAATTTGGTATTTTTTATTGTCATAAGATTAGTATACTTTACAATATTTATTTTAGTTATGTAACAATATTATGTGGCAATTTTATTCTGAAAAAAAACGCTTAAATAATGACCAATTATATTGATGTCTCAATGCCAATCATGTTATGCTCTGTTTACTCTAATTTTTTTCAATTAATGTTATATCCAAGAGAGTGCATCGTAGGCTTACTGGCCGAACATATATTGGGTCAGTGGCTTAGTGGCGGCTTTTACTGATAAGCAAACCGTAAGCAAGAAAGGAATGTGTACATGAGGTTCCACCTTTTGCTCATGCTGACATTGACATATCCCTCTAGTCCCTTTTGAACTAAGTATGAAATATCCAACGCACAATTAAAAAATAATTCTTTTGAAATGCGAGCTTTTATAAAATTCATTGTACCCTTCCTGTGTGCAAAAACAAAATTTTTTTTGTTTTTTTTGTTTTAAACAATAATTGTTTGCGCGGGTGGTGGTAACAATTCTTCAAATCCAGTTTGCGCGCTTGAAGTAAACACCAGCCCCATTGTATTTAACCAGTCGTCGAAAAACATAACAAAACTACCGCCAGCCGCAACGCACTGACGCGTTTCGACCTTCCATGATCATCATCAGAGTACGACGGCAAACTGACTATCAAGGATCAAACCGCTTTGAATATATATGGAAGTCAAAGTTAGATATGCGGCTCTCACCTCTAGCAGTCTCCCATACATTGTACTTGACTGGAAATGTCGGCTGCACAATTTCTATGCAGTCACGAACATTAACTGTTTGTAGCTTTTGCCACATACATATATAGGAAATACATTTAACAAAATTGATTTCGCGGGTGGTGGTAACAATTCTTATACACAGTTGCATATATTAGTTCTACGCAACAAGCAACATAAAACTATTATATATTTGATTGAAGGATGTCATGATTACCGAGAATTGTGACAAATCAAATCCATCAAGGCCAGAGTTTTTGGATTTTCTGGAGTAAAACGTGTTGAGAATTGGGTGCAATACTCAATTTTGGTGAAATTTCGTATGCCTCGAAATTCATTGTGTTGTTACCATATTCCGACTAGGCAACCATAGCGTTGGTGCCCTTAACAGGCTCAGTATACATTATATGCGTGATTTTGCTTTGAGATATGAGATTATACTGTCAAATTGTGACACATTTTTTGACCAAATATATAATGGATACAAAGCGTAGTATCGACTACTACTGATGAGTCGCTAGTAAGCACGAAATGCATGTGTACATGAGAGTATACCTGCTGAACTTGGATTGTCCTTCTGGTTTTATTTGAACTAAGTTGTTACAATGCGCGCAACACCTTAAATAAAATTGCATATATATTAGTTGACCGTAACAGGCAATATAAAACTATTATTGAACAGACTACATGTCACCTGGTGAAATTGTATTAAATTCATGTTTAATGTCAGGATTTGTTTGTATGTATACATTTTAAATTGCATATGAAATTCTTCAATAGACTGCTTTCGTGCTTATTGGACATATATCAATAGCTGCCTGAATTGCTCCAGTCGGTACTTGAACCACGATGTCTTTGTTTCATAATCTTGTAGATCATTCCCAATGTCGGCAACGACGAGCATTGCACGCAATTTATTGTTACACACACACACACATAGTTTGTGTGTCAGTCTTTTTCTTAGGTGGATCCTTTGTGTTATCACTCTCGGTCTTACGTTCTAATGCGCCATCTCCAATCTGTCATTAAATGACAAAACCAAAAACGTAGATTGGTTCATATCAATAGATTGCAATAACGCGCGTTTGCGGCAGTGTTGCAGACTCAAAATCAAGTGAATTTGGCACCTATTTTACGAGGGCCCAACAACGTCAAAACCGTTTACTTGATAAATTGTAATCGCTACGAGATTCAATGTTCGGTTTAGCATAAAAGCAAAAAAAATATATATATATATAATGATGTTTGATTTCATATAATCAGCTTTCCGGTTTGGTATGCTAAACAACGTATCAGTGTGTTTAATTGTATCTAGTTCTATCACACTGTGTTAGCTTTATTCACGTAATACTTATCTCCACCCACGCAATCGAAGTGAATAATATATTTGAACGTTGTAAAATTAGCATACAAGTTATATTCTTAAATGCGCAACATTTTTGCATCAGATATTCAAGGAAAGTACGATGCATGAGACAATTATTAACTGAAGAGATGTGACTCAACTTGTCGATACAATTTTATAATTCCATCGTGGTTTATTCCTCATTAAATAGATTTCAACTCTTCCCTACAAATGACAATAGAAAATCAGAACAGCATAATCACGTGTAACTAACTTTAGGTTTACTGTTGAAAGCCCGTATTTTACGCAGAAAGGTGATCAATGTTCACTAGATTATATTGAACTTCATCCGCCAAAGTTGCAGATTTAATTTACTGGATCCATCGTAAGGAGTCAAAATAACAAAACCAAAATTAAATTCAACAGAGTTTTAAATCAAATTTTGTAATTTAGTCTGAGCTGAGTTACTTATATTTCTCTTAAACATTCCCATTCGGAGTATTATAAGGACTTCAAACATCATTCCCCACACGCACACGCATACACACACACATATATATATATATATATATGCAACCGTGTTGGATAATCTCTTTGCAGTAATGCTAAAGAAATGCTCTATTTACATCCTCAAAGCAACATCCTTAACATGATATATCCACAAAGTTGAGCTTACCTAACTCTATTTCTCAATAAATATTTTTTTTCTTTATATATATATATATATATATATATATATATATATATATATATATATATATATACATATATGTATGTATATCAATATATCTATACAATACAAATGTATTTTTAAATATATAGGATATTTCTTTAATATATACATATATATTTTAATTTTTTATATATTTATATATATATATATATATATATATATATATTTTAAATTCTTTTTTCAATAAAGAAATATATATTCATGCAACAGTTTTATTTAGCATATATGCATGTCAATGCTGTGTTAGATCTATATTTCGTCTCCAGTGTATTTTGCTCTAATGTTTAAACCTGAGCCAAACAATCATTGTAATAATTTAAACCGAGTTTGCGAGGTTGAAGTAAACACCAATCCCATTGTATTTAACCAGTCGTCGAACAACATAACACTTAATTCTAGATTTATAAATTTAGTGCTGGGAACAGTAGATCATACAAACACTGGATTTGCGTTAACAAAACTCTAATCGGGAATGTTTAGAGGAAATATAAATAACCCAGTTTTAACAATATTACTGATTTTTATTTATACCCATGCCTAATGTAATTCGTGCTGTGCTGTTATTATAAGCTTTGGCGACGGTTCTAGTAAATAGGAACCACAGCGACGGCACATGGAAATCTGTGCAACCTAGTGTTGATCGAATTCCCTTATGAATCAAATATGGTTCTTTAAGTTTATGTAAATATTGAGAAACGGTTTTTTAAGGATTACCTTTTATCGAAGGTAATTTTCCATAATTTTCAGGATGTTAGCATTTTGAAATTATGGCGTATTGCAATCCACTACTTTTTAAAAAATTAATTATTACCACTGTCTGCGCTATAAACTGTCTTTTTTCCTACAACATTATCTAATTTTTTTCCTTGTTTCTTTTCGTTGCAACCCAGACGTTTGTCCATTTGTCATTTCCTGACTGTGCTTTTGCTGTTCCTAGCCGTAATTCAAACCAACGGCGTGTCAATACCGCGCCCTTCTTTAAACCAACCAAGTCATGACGAAGAGGACAAAGGTTTTCTTCTCCTGGATAGCGTGAAAGATGGTCTGCTGCCTACTTCCGGGCATGATCACGACAATAATAACAAGTGGAATAAACATATCGTAGCAGCCGCAACTCCACAGTCACTCAAGCTCGATAGCTTTCCCACTGATGTGCGTCAGCAAGATGAACACTTAAATCGTTCACCAGGAAGTGTGAGTTACTTATTTGTTGTTCAAAATTGACCTGATTTCTGTAGTGACTAACCTAGGATAGGTTCCAGTTGTTTTTTTTCTTAGGAGATATTTCGGATACCATTATTGGTCTCGTTCGTCGGTGCACAGTACATCACAAATCTTAGAAACTGGATAATATAGCAAGTGTAATATTTCTTCTAGCCACATCAGTTATACTTCTGACTGACCATTCACTAGGCAGGTGCGCGTCTCGTATGTGTCTATGTCAATAAATAATATGTACAACCAACAAAGTAAAACTGTTGACTTAGCCTTTAATTATAATAAAAACAAATGAAAGGCAAAGTTGAATGAAGATTGTTTTTGCGAACCTGGATTAATTGAAATTACCTAATCTGCGTTTTGACTAACGCAGCTTTCATTTTTCCAGTAATTTTCTTTAACCGAGATAATATTTCGGCTAAACTTATCGATAGCCTTCATCAGTCGCAATATACCTCACAAGTTTAACAGACGAAACGCGTCAGTGCGTTGCAACTGGCGGTAGTTTTATGTTGTTCGACGACTGGTTAAACACAATGGGATTGGTGTTTACTTCAAGCTCGCAAACTTGATCTAAAGAATTGTTGCCACCACCTGCGCAATCAATTATTGTTTAACAAATCACTTGCTCAAATGACCATTGGTTGTGCGGGCGGTGATAACAATTAATTACATCAAGGTTGCGATTTTGATATATTAATTATGTCTGTATGCATGTATGTATAATTATGTACATAAAATTCTTAGTTTATACTGAAACCTGTATGTATATAATGGAAAAAGTGTTTTAGTTTTGCTTCCGTCGTTTTCTTGTTCGGGACAATTGAAGCACTCTTAGGTCGGTAAAAACTTGAATCCTTTAAATTTCGAGGTGGACCGATTTTTCTGGTCTTGATTGATGGGTTCTCACTTGTCCCTTCCTTTTGAAGCTGTCCATCAGCTGCTTGTCTAAAAGTGACATTGGAAACAGATTTTCCGACTATTCGGGACTTCATTTCCAGTCCCACCTTCAGGGTCGAAATCATACTCACAGGAAAAAAAACAACTTGTGGCAAATGTGAGTATGGTGTCAACCCTGAAGATGGGACTGGAAATGAAGTCCCAAAAATTCGGCAAAAATTCGGAAAATCTCGTTCCAACATCATTTTCTGACAAGCAGAGTGTGGACGGCTTCAAATTGATGGGGCAAGTGAGAACCTATCAATCAAGGCTAAAAAAATCGGTGCACCTGGAAATGTAAAGGATCCAAGACCTTATCGACTTGCGAGTGCTATCAATTGTCCCAAACAAGAAAATGGAGGAGGAATAACAAACAAGAAGGACAGCACTGCGCAATATACATCCACATTTAAGTGTTTAAGTCACTTAGATGAAATAAATTTTGCGAAGCTGGATTAATCGAAATTACCAGATCTGCGTTTTGACTTACGCAGTTGTTTTTCTTCCAGTTGTTTTCCTTCTTTAACCAAATATTTCGACTGTCTTTATTGGCAGCCTTCTTCAGTTGTTCCATCCTCACCAGTTTTACAAAAAAACCGAACTTGCTTCACTAGTTTGGGTTTTTAAGTCACTGTTGCAAAAATTTACTGCTATTCTTTATTCAATCTATTGGAAAACGAAATACGTTCACTCAAGAAATTTATGTATTAAAATAATTTCCTAAATTAATTAATCTATTTATCCACAATAAATCTACTTCTAATCATGCAATAGTTTTACCTACAAGATCCATATATATATATATATATATATATTATACAGTGGTACCTCGAGATACGAGCAGCCTAACATACGAATTTTTGAGATACAAACCGGAGCTCGGGCCATATTTTTGCTGAGGATAAGAGCCCAAATCCGAGATACGAGCCATGTTTCCCGAGCGTCCGGCTAGTTAGCGTGCAGGGTCGAGCATCCTCCGAGAGAACCTCTCGCTCACTCGCACGTGTCACCCGCTTGAATCGAAGTGTATCTTTTTGTATGTTATCATGGAGTCGAAGAAATAGAGTGCTAAGGACAACGGTGACAGGATGAAGAGGATGATGTCGATATAGAACTAAAGCAATAAACAACAGAAAAAACAGTGAGTGTGGCGTACGAGTGATTGAACTCGGAAAGA
>JAQBSW010007414.1:0-40958 GCA_029291075.1 Eudiplozoon nipponicum | reverse complement strand
CGAACAGACATACACATACGTATCTACTATTAAGCCCAAACTACACATAGAAATAAATTCCAGTCGGACTAGTTGCCACCCATATAATAAAATGAAAACCCGGGATGTATATAAATGAAAGATTGTAAAGTGATGTTTAGTAGTCTCGAAATAAATGGTCATTATCCACATTGTATTAATATATATATATATATATATATATATATATATATATATTATTCATTAAAAAGTAGGCATTGTATAATGTTGAAAAGTTAATTCATCAATTAGACCAGTTCGTCTTTGTTCTGAACTCTTCACGTACTGTCTAGAATTCGTTGCGGGCAGGGCTCGAACCTGTGCACATCTGCTTCGGAGTTTGTTCCTCTTACCAGTGCGTCACACTGCCACACGTTACACAAAATTTTTATTTATATATCAAGTAATGTTTCTTGGCTAACCTTTCCATTAGGTGGAGCATATACGGCATCATATAGGACTAAATTCCCAATTAACTACCCTAAATCTTTCAATATAGCATAGAAACCACGCTAACTGGAGAAGAGGTATTGAACTGTACATTTATATAATTAAATGAACAGTGGTGCGTGGGTGTAAATAACAATTATATTAATCAAGATTGTGACATTGACATTAATGCCAGTCTCGTAATAAATAATTTTGTTAATATAAACTAAGCATTGTATAATTTATAAAAGACAACTCAGCCAGTAGGATGGTTTCCTTCATATTGGGAACTTTTTGCATACTCTACAGAATTTTCCGCGGCATTGTGTGTCAATTGTTAGAACAACAGACTCCGACGCAGACATGCCCAGGTTTGAGCGGTATCCAGCACATTGTTCTGTACAATTTTTAAAGAGTTCACAGTGAGAATGAATTGCTCTTTCTGTATTATGCAAAGCTTAGTTTACATTGAAAAATTATATATAAATGGTTTGGTGTTAATAATATTAATGTCACAATCTTGTTATTATTTTAATTTGTTATTGTTAAATTTAACTGCTGTGTTAGACTATTTAAGTCAATTTCGCAGACTTCGTAAAAATAATGATTAATTTTTGAAACCAGTTGCAAAACAACGAAAACCGCCGTCAATCACACGCGTTGGCACGTTGTCATATTTCGCGGCCATCAATAGAGCACGACGAATTGTTAAAAAGGTGAAACGATGTACTTACCTCATTGTCTCACAAATAATGTGTTTGACATGAATGTCGGTTTTATAATTGTTTATGCAGTCTAACACATTATGTTATTGCAAATTTTTCTCTTTAGCACTTAGTGCATGGAAAGATGATGAAACAGGTTTTTGTCAATTAAGCTTGTACACCTGAGATAAACACAAATAGCAGAGAAAATATAACGCCAGGAACAGGTAAATTTTCCTAGGGGATAATAACAGAGTAAGAGAGGGGCATATTCAGATTTTAAACAACATATCTTTCACTCTGATTGATTATTATTGCACTCCGATCAATATTTCTTGCACATGGAAAAATATTTAATGCAATTTTATTAATATTGATTGCATCCTGATCAATATTTATTGCACACTGATCAATATTTGACGCAATCGGATCAATAAGTAATGCATTCTGACCAATAAGTAATGTAATCGGATCAATATTTACAGCGATTTGATCAAAAAAATATTTATGGCAGTATGATAAAAAAATTAATTGCACTCCGATCAATATTTCTTTCAACCCAACCAAAATTTATTGCACTCACATCATTATTTATTGCACTGTGATCAATATTTGTTGTAATCTGTTCAATTATTATCGCTCAATGATCTACGGTTATTGCACCCTGCTCAATATTTCTAACACACTGATAAATTTTTATTTCACTTTGATCAATAAATTTCAATCTGATAAATATTTATTTCCATATGATCAAATTTAATTGCACTCCGATCAATATTTATTACTTTTGGAATGAGAGTCTTAATAAAATTCTTAGTACCTTTTTCATGTGCAAAAATAAAAGAAATTTTATAATGTTCAAGAACCGCTTCTTTCTCATTTTCTTCTAATTTATCTACAAATGAACAACCTTTATATATAGATTGAAAGGCCAAAACCAGATAGAAAAATGTAAACATGGAGAGAGTGTGAAATAAGAGAAATAATAAATCAATTGCGTGCGTCATCTCCAGTTCAATCTCAATGCTTGAACATGCTTCTTCTGCTTGCATAAATCCGGCTGCAATTTGTTTATCTATAAAGCTTCGTTTGTGGCTAACTCCCTTTTGTTATAGCATTTATTAATTATTTTAAATGCTACGTCTGGAGGTTCCAACAATGTGCTGTGCAATTGCAGGCGTGTTTTCCCCATTTGATTTGAAACGCGTTAAGTTACAATTTTTTTTTATTCAAGAAATTAACCGTCTCGTCGATCAGCCTACGTAAGTTGATCGACAACTTGGGTATGTATTTCGGCAAATAAAATTTTATGTCGAAATTAATAGCTGTTTCCCTTTTGTTGCTGGTAAGTGTAGCTGAATTAAATATTCGTGTTAATGTCGCTTTAACTTTCTTTTGTGCTATTCGGGAAACTGCATCCCACTTGAAAGCAATGTTCAGGTAGACAGGTTTCTTGTCTGGTCCGAAATACGTCTATATCTGTTTACTTCCCCTTTGAATAATTGGTTAAATTAATTGTCGAGGATAGCCATTAGACATTAAATCATTAATTGCTTTATTATATTCGCTGTCTCTTGAACCTTGACTAACTAAACTGTCGATTCTTAAAAGCACGAACTGTTGACAATTTATATTGAAACGTCACAAAACTGCTGCAGTGCAAATACTGTGCAGACTAGGTTGTTTTATTGTAAATTGTTCTATTTAGTTCACCATTAGTTTCTTTCTTTAATAGTACATCTAGGAATGTCAGACAATCATTTTTCTCGTGCTCTGATATGAAACTGATATTCTTATGTGGGTGGTGATAACAATTATTTAAATCAGGATGGTAAAATTGATATGAACAAAAATCCCTTTATGAAACTGTTTTCAGTATAAATTAATCATTGCATAATGTATTGAAAGCAACGCTTGGATTGTACTATGAAGTTCACGTTTAATGGGATTGATGTTTATACAAAGTCTCCAACTATAAATCAAATAATTGTTGTCACATCCTGTGCAACCAATGAATATATACTTGTACTCATACCTAATTCAATACTCATTCCCGAAGGTTTGATGCCTATTTATTTACGAATGGTTGGATGTTGTTAGTTGGAACTTACTTTTGTAAGAGATGCCACATAGCCCCATTTAAAGGAAAGGCCAACTGAAATATAAGTTAGTATATAATCAAAAATTAGTTTGTAGTGTGTAGAAGGGTGGCGGACTTTGAAGGATATATTTCTCGGTTCGAACACTGTCCCATGGAAAAATTGTGATCTGTACATGACGAGTTGGAAATAAGGATGAAACCGATCTACTGGATGAATTTTCTTTGATTCCTTATTTAATGCTTAAATTGTACTGAGAAATATTTATGTATGTAATGTAGTTGCTCTTAATAGAAAGCTCAATTAATTTTATCATTATTCGCGTAATCAAGGATTAATTACCCTCACAATTGTGTTATATTAATTTGAAGCGACTTTGTATTCGCAGTTTCAATTATGATAGCGGCGCTTTGCCGTTTGATCGTCTGAGTGCTGGTTGGTATTTTATACTGACATATGTAAGTAATTAATGGGTCAGGTGTTTATATCAAGGACACAACCTTGATTATAATAATTGTTATCACCACCCGCGCAACCAATGTTCGTTTAATTATATTGCCCTTATTGTTACAGAATACCAAAATCATCACCGCAAAGAAGCATGATGTTTAGATGGGAATTCGTTTATTGATGCAGATATGTTCAGATTAAGGTATAACAATGTAAACTATAATTGTGCCGTAAATGGCCGTAGCCATAGAAATTCCGGCCTGACGATCGGCGGGCTCAAGCTAGTCAACCCGGGATTGGTAGCATGAACATTGCCGGACCATAAAGGGACACAGCCATCATCCAGTTTCATGTGAAGCCTCGAGTTTGGTCTAATTGCGCAGTAACGTTTTTTTGTTAAATATGTAGTGACGGAATGAGAGCAAACGTTCTAGATGTGATTATAATAATTGTTATCACCACCCGCGCAATCAGTGTTCGTTTAATTATATAAATGTTCATATGTTATATGACAGAAGTTTATTATTTTATCATTTAAAATGAAAAAATGTATTATATTAAGCGTTAATGTAGATCCAAATAAAAGGCCCTCTTCTATCAGCATTGGGTGGCGTTTTTGAAATTTTTGTTTATTTATGTAAATAGACACTTTTATGAACTTTTTTTGACAAAAATAAATTTGCTTCGATTATTTTTTATTGAAGAAAATTTCTAACAAAATATTCAGCAATAAGGACGAAACCGGTCTACTGGATGAATTGCCTTTTCTACACTATACAAATCTTAGTTTATACTGACATATGTAACTAATAAATGGGTCAGGTGTTTATATCATGACCGCAACCTTGATTATAATAATAATATTTAGCATGTTTGTATTTGCTTCGTTGAGCTCGAAATAGTAATAATCGTTGGTCAGCATGTAAATAATGATCCACCGTTCATCAAATCATTGTTTACTTCAATCGAGCGACATTTAGACTTGCGAAGATCTCTTACCTGTTCGTATAACCATAAGGGTCCCTGCTATAATTCATTTAGCACATTGTCTAATATCGAAATTGGAAGATAATGAGAATCAACGACTTAGTCTTTATTGCCAGAGCTTAGAAAACGAATAACATAAAACGCCTGTTTGTCTATCCTTAGTATATTACACTTGCATTTCAATATTCTCTATAACAATGAAGTCTCCCGGAAGCTATATCTGTTAATACGAACAAAATTCACTAATTAACTAATATCTGAAAAAAGCACCTTCGCCTCCAAATCAAAAAAAATATTTTGGCAAGTTAGCTAAAAGTGTGCGCATAAAAATTTAACATAATAATCTCAACTTGTATGTCACTTTTTAAATCGTTCTAGCTATCTGTGTGACCTAAATTATCAACGAGTTAATAAAACAAAAGTACACAATATATATATATATATATATATATATATATATATATATATATAGTCGATAAAAAATGTAAAAGCTATTTAGTATTATCTAGTGCATATAACAGGTTGGTCTTAAACAAAGTAAAACATATAATTAGCAAGTTTGATAGAGCTTCAAATAATAAGCACACTAAAATATTTACATATAATAAAAACTCAAACAGGACACACAATTAAAGTTCATAACGCATATTTCCTCCAGCGCTATCTGTGTGATCCGTTAATTTATGACTCAATTAAATGAAAGCTCAGAAATATAAAATATAAAAACACACAAACAAAGTCAATAAAAAAAATTATGGCATTGGTCGTCGCAATAATTTAGAAATTATTTCCAAAAAGCACCTTATTATATACACATTATATGGCAATATTTTAATCAGATAACTGCACTTATGCAAGAAGCATACCACATGTCCGTGTAATTATTACACGCATGTTTCCGAAATACAGATATTTTTTCATGCATGTATAATTGTACTTACATTGTTGTAGCAATGCGAATATTTAGTGACAAAGATGTAGGCTTTTTTTCCTGTCTAGTCAACATTCCTGAGAATGACCTAGGCAATATTCGTAGAGATTAAGGTTACATCAATTTGTTAAGTTTACCTTGATTTCCTCAATATATTATTAAAGCAAGTAAATTTTACCTTTTTCATTGTGCTGTCGCGAATGATGTCTTCAATTTTGCAACTTGAGGTTTTTGTATGTGAGGGATTTCATTTGGCGGACGTATCTAATTATTGCTTCTCCTTGATCTCCGCGAGTCAAACGAGAGTGTGTTTTGCTGAAGCATTTGTCGTTTTACAAGGAATCCTGTTGTTTGGTGTATCTTCGACACATTGAAGAAGATTTTGCAATCAAGTTAATAATTCATGCTGTATTTTGTTTAACCTTCCGGTCATATTTGAAATCATTTGTTACTAGGTGCGCAACACCTAATACAAAATTGCATATTTAGTAGTTCTTCGCCACAAACAGTACCTAAGTAATTACCTAGAAATATTTGTTGACGCCAACATGAAACATTATCAATCCTGCACTAAATACCAGAAGAGTGGCTCAGGTTCGAGCCCAGTCCGCGGAAAATTCTGGACGGTTCGTGATGAGTTTCCAATGAGGACGAAATCGGTCTAATGAATGAATTGCCATTTTCTACACTGTACAATATTTTATTCATACTGTCAAATCTATGTTTATAATGGGCAAATTGTTTACATCAAGACCGCAACCTTGATTAAAAAAACTTTTTTACCACTAAAATATTATTTGAACTACCCATTCGAAAGGATACTCAGCATGGTTTGTCACACGAAAAAGTTTTTCAAATAATGAGTTATCCATAAATTGTAACAGATTAAGGGTCATGTTTTTGGTGATTACATATTGACTTTCATATTTGTCCAATTCCATCATTTTTTTCGACTCTACATTTCTGATTTGTGGCAAATTGATCGATCGAACAGCAAAGTGTATCAATTTTATTTCGGAACAGTCAAAAACCTGCAACAGAACAGCATTTGAAGGGAATTCTGTTTTCGGTTCAATTTGCAGTTACGCCAGAAAAGTCCTTAAATGTGCGTTCGAAGAAATGTACTATTGTTGAGTTAAAACGATTTACATATGCACATACACATAAAAGTCTGTAGACTTGGCATGGGCTTAAAGCGGTTCAATTTCCATCAAGATAATTATGAAAATTAGCAACAAAGATTACTAAGCCACAGGTTTTCACACCAATGTATTCTTCTTTGTCACAAAATGCGCAATTTTTTTAAAACAATAACCAAAAAAACCTCACCGAATATAAATAAGCATGAAAAGATCGCTGTATTATCAGAAAAGGCCTGCTTACTTAACACGATCAGATAGTTTAATGAACCCGGCTAAGCAACTATTGCGTAAAAATGCGTAACGATATCTGAGCTATCGAATTAAAGTAAAAAAGAAATTATTTAAAATATTCACTAGGTTTTTATCATTAACCAATCGGAAGATTTAATGTATAATACCATCTAAAAAGTATAAGTTAATTTATTTTGACATCTATGCATACTTAAGATGCAATTAAAGGTTTTGCGTACTTACGTCTGTTTGGTGATAATTATTTACGACTGATGGAATATCAACGAATTTCTTAAATAAAGTATAAATATAGAAATTCATATGATTGCTGCCGTGTATAAGCTTAGCATCTCATCAGATTGCAGATAGAATTCACCAACTAGACATCTTTCTTCTTATTTGGCGCTCATCACTAGTATTTCGAGTTTTGACGGCCGTGAATAAAACACAGGTTAATACGGTTTTGATTTGCGCAATCGATTCTACACACCATCCAATCTGCGCATTGTGTGCAAATTACGGCTGATCAGATGTGGCGAAATTGTTCAATTAGTTGAATTTCATATTCTATCCTATCTTCTTTAGCTTACACCGACAAGATACACATTTTAAATTCAATTATTTTACTCCAATCAATATTACTTCTCTGTGCGGCATGATGTCTGCCTTAGAATAACATATAGACCATCTCAAATGGGAACACGGTTACGTGGGCTCAGAGAGTAAATTTCAATCCTTCTAGTTACCGTCCTTATCACCAACTAATACATAAGTAACGATCAGACATTAACAAAATATGTCAAATATCCAGGTGTGCTAGGTAGTCACAAAGAAGTCAAAATTTCGCTGTGTTCTATGAATAAACAGAAATCACAGTACGAACACAATTGTAGGCAACAAAAAACAGAACTTACACTCGTACATAGAATATAAATCCTTCATTAGAAAAAAGTTTTCTGGTTGTTTACCTGAACTGAATTGCTTTGCTAATCACACTCATTTGCAGCCAGAAGTCAATATATCTAATTTTAGCTGAAAATATCCTCGTCACTTTGTTATTCACTAGTTCAGAAGGAATCCCCGAAGCACAAAAATTTACAGTAACTAACATTTAAGATAATATTTGTACTGTTTCAACACATAGGGTTTATATTTCATTTTAAACAGGTCGTATTAAGAAAAATTCTTTTACATATATTATAAATTCTATAAAATCCGTGTTACGCATGCAGATCAAAAAAACGTTTATTACTAGATAGGAAGTTTAAAAAACCGTTAATATGTTTACAAAATTGATTTCACTCTATTTCATCAAACCGTTTGCTAGAAGATAAAACAAGAATTATTTTTGATAAATAATAAAAAATGGCCCACATAAAATGCACACATAATATGTATATATTAATCCAAATAGACGTTTTCCAAACCTTTACAAAAATAACATTATTCGTGCACTGACATTATCCCGGGACTTTTTGATCCCTATGTGAAACATTTTTTTGGTTATGCGTGGTCTATTTGAAGATTCTGGTGTAGTTTATACATTTTTAATGTGCATTTTATATAGGAAGTTTTTCTATTTAAACAAAATTAATTATTTTGCAGTAAATCAAATAACGCATTAGAGCAAACACGCTTCAGTACAATAAATAAATTGATTTTTTTAATATTTATATTTGAGAAAAACATTTTTGTCATTTGACGACTATGTATCCAACAAGAGTTGCCGTTGAATGTGGAGCATTTAAGCAATTACTCATTACGCGGAAGGGGGAATGGATGACAATTATTAAATAAAGTTTGTAGAATTTAGGAGAACACAACAGCCATTTCATTTAACTAGTAACGTAGAAAAGCTCAGTCGCTTCAACTTGCGTGATAATGGAAGATTATGCGACCGATGTTATTGAATCTGTTCTGCGAAACTGTTTCAAAATGAATTCATTTTTACCTTAATTCTACAGGCCTGATTTGAAGAAGTGTTAGCACCACACGCGTAATCAATCATTGCTTAAACAGACAACTTATATCGACATTAATTATCAAATTGACGTTTGGTCATTTTATTTGTCTTAACAAAACTCTACTATTTGGATGATAACAACAGAGGAAATGCGCTTATTTTAAATTCGCAAAAATAAAACAGATATTGCCATAAAAAGAGCACTGTTTTGGGGATAAATACATAGGTTAAGAAAATTGATTACTTCCAAGATAAAATGCGTGATCTATTGTGGCACACTGTTCCTAACAGTCGAGTTTCCCTTCCAGCATTGTAACTATATGTTACCAACGCATAAATTAGTAACCCGAACTGATACCAGATCATCGGGAGAAGTATTATTAGTTCTCTAAAACGAAAATTAATATTTTTAAGCGGATTGCGTATTTTCATCTATATCAGTAAAATGCTTATTAAAAATAATCAGAAATTGCGCAATGAATAAAAATTGCTTGAATTTCCCTTTTAATCACGGAAAACTAGGAGAAGAAAAGTGCCTTCTTATGCAAGAACTGGCCTATTAAAATTTTGATAATCTTTGACTTTAATAAAAATTACGAAATGAAATTTTATCTGTGGTATCTTTTATTGGTTTAATTTAAAAAAATTATTATGTTATCTTGGTTTTAACAAAGTAACATCATGGTTATATTCTATTGCTTTTCGTATGTTTTTAAATAATTTAATTATTTGACAAAAATGGCCAAAATCCGTGCATTGGAAGACTGCTATTTTTTGAAACGCAAATCTTCATTTTGTTGAATACAAGAATATTACAAAGTACATATTTATTTGTTCATATCAATAGTTCTGGATGTGTACTGAATTTGAATGCTCAATATTTCCAAAATAACTTACATGCACTAGCGAATAATAACTTATTATCTTATTTGTAGAAAATTATAATATATATTTCGAAAATGCATTAAAGTTGTAAGAAAAATTAGGTGAAGTGTTTTGTGACAGTAGTATTTGAAATCAAACTATGAACCATTTCAGGAATATACTCATCGTTTTAAATAGTAATAAACGGTTCGTTTGGAAAACGATTTTTTATAAAATTTGAAACACCGATCCCGTGTGCGAAGACAGTCATAAAGTCTGACACATACATTTGACATTTATTTTATCATGTTCTCTTTAATTGTCTATAATTAAGAATTTTTATGCATTTCGGAATAGTGGAAATAAAGAAAAATAAAAAAATAAGTTTGCCCATGCGAAAAGCAAAATGAATAATTAATTATTTGTCTATTGATTTTCAATTTTTATTCATATATATTTGAACCATACACAGTACCCATCAGCTAATATTCAGATTAAAATAAGTTAAATAGGATATAAATTTAAAAAAAATATCTGACTCCAGTCATAATTTTTAGAAATTGTTTGACTTAATTGAAATGTACGCAGAGAATGCAACATGGTAGCACTAGTTGTTAAAACAGACTGAATTATACACATTTCAATTAACCCGTCGTCGGACAACATAGCAAAACTAACGCCAGTTGCACGCACTGATGCGTTTCGAAATTCCATGATCATCAGCAGAGTACGATGGCAAACTGACTATCGAGGATCAAACCGCATTGAATATATATGGAAATCGAATTTAGATATGCGGCTCTCACCTCTAGCAGTCTTGCATACATTGAACTTGACTGGAAATGTCGGCTGCACAATTTCTATGCAGTCACGAACATTAACTGTTTGCAGCTTTTGGTGGTAGTTTTGTTATGTTGTTCGATGACTGGTTAAATACAATGCGATTGGTGTTTACTTCAAGCTCGCAAACTTGATTTAAAGAATTGTTACCACCATCCGCGCAAACAATTATTGTTCAATTGTATTGCCTATATATGTAAATGTGGTGAAAGCTGCAAACAGTTAATGTTCATGAAGTTAATATTTTGCGGTGTGTCAGCTTTAAGCTTTTCAATGCCGCGTTTTGCGTACGCGGGTAATAGCTGTACACGGGCAGTTACACAAAGATCCGATTTTTCACAATTTCCAATTTTGTTTTGTCTTTGATCGGGTTGACTTGTTCTTACTTCAACTGGAAATGCGGTTCTATCACATCTTTGTTTACTGGCGACGTTTCGGTGCCTACTTTCCAGCACCATCCTCAGGCAACACAACACTGATCACAATAGCAGATTTAAGCAAATGTGGTAACCTCGTTCCAAAACCATTCTATTTATATATATTTGACTCAACACTATTTTAATCATAGAATTTGTCTCAGTAACTAAACTCAATATATAACTATTTATAATTAGCAGACCAATCATTACCTCACCTATACATCATCTCATCTCGTATGCAGAATATTGTAGGGGAGAGAGACAGTATCGAACCTTTTGTTATTTGTTATAACTGTATTGCTACTATGTCACGGTAATCAAAATTTAAAAATGATAAAACTAAAACCTTGACTATCATATACTGTATTTTATTTAAAGCCGGGAACTCTAATGTATACAATGGTGTACAGTAACTGTTCTTGACTGCAAGAGAAATTGTGCCGCCGTAATTTCCGGTCAAGTTAGATGTATGCCAGACTGCTAGTGGTGAGGGCCGCTTATCTAACTTTAATTTCCATATATATATATATATATATATATATATATATATATATATATATATATATATATATATATATATATTTATTCAATGCAGGTTTGACCTTCGCTATCAGTTTGCCGGCGTACTCTAATGATGATTCTGAAGGTTCGAAACGCGTCAGTGCGTGCGACTGGCGGTAGTTTTGTTATGTTGTTCGACGACTGGTTATAAATACAGTGGGATTGGTGTTTATTTCAAGCTCGCAAACTTGATTTAAAGAATTGTTACCACCAACCGCGCAATCAATGATTGTGTAATTGAATTTTACCCAGTTCTATAAATCAAACTCTCTTACTTGATTTAAAGATTTTGTTACCACCACCCGCGTAATTAATGATCGTTTAATTATACTTAATATTTTATATTATGGCTTTGATCTCTTCGGGTTTTATTCATTTATTTTTTCTGTTTGCCAGCTTTGTGTAGCATGGGTGATTATGTTAGCTCATTAAACAGAGAACACATCTCTGTTTACATATTTATATGTCAGAAGGCTTAGAAACATATTTTTACACATAAACAGAGGGTAACAAGTGTTCGTATGTTTATCGTTCATACTGGTTGAAAATAACACATGGTATTTAGGCTATAGAAAACAAATTAATACAAATCTTTTAATAAATAAAAAGTGCACTATAATGTAGACAAAATTTCTGATTTAAAAAAAATTAATGTTAATTATTAGCAACAAAGTTTCATAGAATGAAGATTTTAATTTGCATTTGAAACTGCGTTATATTTCAAAAGATTTCTTAAGAAGAATAACTTGTTTGTGCATTTCTAAATGCCACTTTCTGTCATTAATCTTATTGGCTTTATGGTCTTACGTTTTGCTCCTTTTATTTAAATGAGGTGAATTACTTATTCGTGTGTTAATTTTTATGTTAAATATGTAGGGTTTCATGCTCCAAATTAGTCTGTATGGAAATTGAACACTTCCAGAATAATTAACATTACTTTTCCTGGCATTTTCTATTATTGACTTTCCGGAGTGGCTATAGTCAAATGCCAGTAAAGTTTGCAGATACTATTTCATTTGCTATGAATTTAAACAATCCAAATAAATATATTTGGATTTATTTGGACTTGCTTAAGGTACGATTTATACTATTTTTTATTGGTACTAAAATTATCTATTTTAATAACCACTTTTCTCATCGTTTTAGCTCATTTTTTGTATTATAAAACAAATTTAGATTGAAGAAATAATAATGTTTCATTTTTATTAACTCATGATAAATTTTTCCAATTGTTTCAAATGTTCATTAAATGAAAATACGCCTTACCTATATATGTTTTGGCAAAATGAGCTTTTAAATTAGTTCATTTGATCTCCTAAGTAAAATGATTAAACATTTCTTCCTTTCCCATAGTAGGAACAATAAATAAAATTTAAATAATTAAAACTGGGTCCAGGCTGGAACTTGATTAATAATATTTATTCCTAAGATATGAAGCAATATAATATATAATTATACACGGAAAACGTTACTGTTTGTAACAGCAGATTGCCTTGATACAAAATAATATATTAAGTTGTATTATCCATTGCTTTTTCCACGAATAACTGTCATAAAATAATTATCGGTTTTAAATACATTCGGTTGACTGAGTCCAAGAGTAGTTTCTTCTGTGTCAATTTTAATACTCTAAATGAGTGATTAAATGCCAATAAACGAACATTGGTTGCAAGGGCGGTGATGACAATTACTTAAATCTGACTCATTATGTACAAATTTTTGTCGGTATAAACGAAGCATTATGCAATTTATAAAAGGCAATTCATCCAGTAGACCGATTTCGTACTTATTGGAAACCCATCACGAACTGACCAGAATTTACCGCAGACGGAGCATCGAGCTAGGAACGTCTACTTCGTTATCTGCTGCTTTAACCACTGAGCCACCTTACTGCTCACTACACACAATTTTCAGTTATATACTAATAAATATTTCTTGGCTGGTTGTTTTCTATAGATAATGCCTATTTGGCAAACATTTAGTATTAGAATTCAAACTGACCAATCAAAATTAATCATTATAGTACAGCCAACAATCTACATGCGGATGTAGTATTGAATTGAACATCTATGACTTTGAACGAACATTGGATGCACAGTTAAACAATAATTGATTGGGCGGGTGGTGGTAGCAATTCTTTAAATCAAGTTTGCGAGCTTGAAGTAAATACAAATCCCATTTTATTTAACCAGTCGTAGAACAACCTAACAAAACTACCGCCAGACGTAACGCACTGACGCGTTTCGATCTTTCATGATCATCATCAGAATACGATGGCAAAACTGATTAGCGAGGATTAAACCGCATTGCATATATTTGGAAAGCAAAATTAGATATGCGGCCCTCACATCTAGTTGTCTTGCATATATTGTACGTAACTGGAAATGTCGGCTACACAATTTCTATGCAGCCACGAATATTGCCGATGACAATTATGCAAATCAAGGTCGCGATCTTGATTTGAAATATTGACTCATTATGGACATATTTGTCAGTATAAAATCAGCTTTGTGTAATATAGAAAAGAGAATTCATTTTGCAGACAGGTTTCGTCCTTATTGGGAATTTCTCACATACTTTCCAGAATTTGCCGCAGACAAGATCGAACCGGAACACGTGTGCTTAAGAATCTAAGCTTATCGGAAAAGTTAGTATATAAATAATAATTGTTTGAGTTAATGTTGATAAATGTATATACATAACAGGTCAGGTGTTCATATCAAGAGCGAAACATTTATGCAATTAATAGGCATTAATGATTTGATATTCCTTTGTGCACAATTTCCTGCTCTTAGATTTGGCGTGGGTATCGATTATAACAAAGAAGCGTTCATTTATGAATATTTAGTTTTCAACTATACTATCATACAGGCTATTTGTGCAGTCTTTCTTTCTAGTTTTGAACGGCGACATACAGTAAATATACACTAACATTTTTTCCAATTATAATAAGTAAAATCTGTGAATTTGTTTAAGAGAAGTTAAACATTTTCGCTTCAATCGATATGGAACACCAGATTCTGCAAGAATTGTAAGTTTAGATATTTTATTTTGCCTAAAAATGCATTTAATTCTAAGTATACTTAACTGTGCAAAATTAATATTATAGGTGAAATAGGGAATTAAGCTTTTTTTATTTTCACAACTAATTAAATGTCTCAAATTGTTCTAATGTTTTCAACTTTCAAAACACATCTATGGTGCCCTGGATGCGTTGGCTTTCATGCAACAAAAGGCAGGATATAGAACTAGCGATAGCTGATGATTAGTGCAATTATTTACAATACACTATCGAACCTAAGAATGGGAAGAATCCTGTTCTAGGTAAAAAAAATGAACAGCTGACGACATTTGAGCGCATTAAAAATTTCAAATTTAAAAGTTAAAATATTGTATCTGATGTCCGTTTGCTAATTAAAAGTGAAAACTTGCAAGTTGAGAGTCTCTTATTCGTCGAATTTGTATTTTGAAACAAGATGATAACAGCATTGGAATCGAAGATTTACTTTATCAGCATTAAAGTTTGAAATCCTTCGATGCTGGCGAAAACGTTTGCGTCAACATCTAAAATTCTGTGTGCGAAAATTCACTGTCTATTCTTAACCGTTTCATATTTTGCAATTTTCTCACTACTGGCACTTCGGATAGGATTTAACAAGACATAAAAAAACATGTTGCTGAATATTATTATAATCAAGGTTGCGGTCTTGATATAAACACCTGACCCATTAATTACTTACATATGTCAGTATAAACTAAGAATTGTATAGTGTAGAAAAGGCAATTCATCCAGTAGACCGATTTCGTCCTTATTAGGAACTCATCATGTGCTGGCCAGAATTTGCCGCGGACAGGACTCGAACCTGGGCACGTCTGCTTCGGAACCTGTTGCTCTAACCACTGAGCCATCCTGCCGCAAACTACACTACACACAATTTTCAGTTATATACTAACTAATGTAACCTGGTTAGTCTATTTTTCCTTTAGGCGGAGCTCATATGGCATCCATTTAGACCCAAAGTTCCAACTAACCATCCACAATCTGTATTACTGAACAGACACCACACTACATTGGTAAGTGGTATTGAAATGAACATTTATATAATTAAACGAACATTGGTTGCGCGGGTGGTGATAATAATTATTATAATCAAGGTTGCGGTCTTGATATAAACACCTGACCCATTAATTACTTACATATGTCAGTATAAACTAAGAATTGTATAGTGTAGAAAAGGCAATTCATCCAGTAGACCGGTTTCGTCCTTATTGCTGAATATTCTGTTAGAAATTTTCTTCAATAAAAAATAATCGAAGCAAATTTATTTTTGTCAAAAAAAGTTCATAAAATGTCTATTTTCATAAATAAACAAAAATTTAAAAATCGCCACCCAATGCTGATAGAAGAGGGCCTTTAATTTGGATCTACATTTACGTTTAATATAATACTTTTTTTCATTTTATATGATAAAATAATAAACTTCTGTCATATATCACATAACATTAATGCTTATTAGTGTTTCGTTTAACCAAATGATAGCCAACTTCCGATTATTAAGAAGATATTATTTATTTATTGATAATTTTCACGTTAAAACCTTGTACCGATTATAATTCTTTATCTTATTAAATGAGAAGCAATGTTTAGTTTTGAATATTTCTAGTTTCTACTTCCTCCTGCTGCTTCATCCTTGCTCGTTATTTGCTTAATTTATACCAAATCAAGGTTACAATCTTGATTTATTATTATTATTATTATATGCATACATTTGTAAGAATAATCTAAGCATTGTCGAAAAGTAATTCATCCTGTAGATCGCTTTCGTCCTTATTGAGTACTCATCACGTTCTGCCCAGAATTTGCCGCGGGCGGGGCTCGAACATGAAAACATCAGCTTCGAAATCTATTGCTCTAAACCACTGACCCAACCTGCAGCACACTTCTGGGTTAGATGCACCTCTAGTTGTAGCCTATATGGAATCTCATTAGACCTAAAGTTCAAACTAACCCACCAAATCTGTCATTATAGATCAGACAACAAGCTACCTGACGAAGTGGTATTCAATTGAATATTTATATAATTAAATGAATCCAGGTTGTGTGGTCGATGATAAAAATTATTTAAATCAAGGTTGCGATCTTGATATAAACGCCATTTTTTTCCGGTTATTGCACATTTGCAGATAACGTTACTTCGTTGACAAGCCTTATTTATGTATTTCTTTATTTTGGAGTTAAATAATTTCATTGTATGTGTAGTCTCCCTTTGTTGTCTAGTGTGTTTTATTTTTATGAAAAGAACCGGCTACGATTTTTGAAATACGTGAAGGAAACTAATAAACTAAAATGAAATATGGATACATGCGAGATGGATCGAGATATATTGCACGGTTCATAAGCATTCTGACTTAATTAATTTGTTAAGGACCTCTAAAGGACACTACTAAAATTCATGCTACAATTCCCTCTGTGGTAAACGTCACCAGAAACGTCTACGTATAAAAAATATTTGTGGAGAAATAAATGATAATTTATATATTTAATAAGTAAAGAAGCAATGAAAACGTGAGACTGTTATACATTTGTACAACAAGCAAAAATGAAAGCGGCATTAATTGGAATTTAACTATCTGCTCTTATTTAACTCGAATAAAACTGGCTGGCTGTTTCAGATTAAGTTTATATACTAAGAATTAATATTTCAATAATAATTCTGTCTTTCCAGTCGGTTTTCGTCGAATTTGGAGGAAGTTTTTTTAAGAAGTGAAAAATGGAATTATTTCATGAGACAGGCCCTTCTGAGCTGCATAAATGCAACGGTACGGTAACAAGTGGCCATTAAAAAACTCACAGACGTCGACAATTACTTTAATCATAATGAAGAAGGTAACAAGGTCTATGTTTGGATTATAAATGATTAACTGGACGTTTGGTCTGTATATAGCTGGACTGTATAACAGTAAATATAAACTACCAATTTTGTTTGAGGTGTCAGTATCTAAGTAGGATGTAAAAAAGCACACCACATTAAATAATTGATTAAACCATATCTAGATTTCATAGTTCTGGCAATGTGAAATAGTAATTTCAATTTTATGCAACACCATTTGTAATTTGCAGGCTGTATAAAATGTAATGGCACTTCAAAACAGTATAGCAGATATTTCCATCATCATACAACATTACGTATCAAACTATAAATTTGCGAAATCTTGTTTCTTAATATTAAATATTGGTTTTCATTAATGTTAGTAGTCGTCAATGAACAAATCGGCTACACGAGTATTTTTAATTATTAAGATACTCTAACTATATCAAAATTTACCTAATTAAACGAACATTATTTGCGTAGGCGATGATAACAATTACTTTAATCAAGGTTGCAATCTTGATATAAACACCTGACATATTCTACATGCGTTTGCCAATATAAATTATGTTTTGGATAACCTAGCAAAGGCAATTCAACCAGTAGATCGGTTTTGTCCATATAAGGAACTCATCACGTACCGTTCAGAATTTATCACAGCAGATTCCGAGGCAGACTTGCCTAGTTTCGAGCCCTGTTTGCGGAAAATTCCGGCCAGTATGTGATGATTACCCAGTGAGAACGAAACCGGTCTAGACAATGTGATGTGTAGTTTATACCGGTTGTTTTTAAATATATGAATATGCATGTGTACATGTACATTTATTAATATTTAAAAGAAATATATATATATATACATATATATATATATATATATATATATATATATATATATATATATATTTGTATATATAACATCGCCAACCGATCAGACAATTTATTTCTTACTAATTACATTAAAAACGACTTTTTGAGTCAAAATAAAATATATATTGAACACAAGTCATTATATATACAATAATTTAATTAAAATATTTTGTAATTAATACCTTTATCATGTCAATGTTAATCAATTTCAATTTAGTTACTGTTTAGATATGGTGAAGAGTTTAAACAAACCAAAGATGTCTGGTCTAGAAAATCGTGTGTTCTAGAAAAATGACATTATTTAGGAAAGTAAAGACAATCCCTATTCTTGCATTAAAATGATTAATCTTAAATTAAAAATTGTGTTCTATACAAACAAGAATAAAATGACCCTAAACATATCGGATCTATATATATATATATATATATATATATATATATATATATATATATATATATATATATATATATATATATAATGTGTGTGTGTGTGTACTTAAATGCACATATGAATTCAGGAAAACTTTTTGAATTGCTGTCACGCAAACTTAATAAACTCTGAAAATTGCGCATTTAATCAAATTTTATCTAGTGGACGTGTATTAAACGCATTTCTAGAATAGCGTTATCTATCTATTTCAATTTTTACGTGGCCATTTATCAAAAACACCGTTGCTTGATCCCGCTTTACATGCTTAAATGTTACATGCGATGATAAAAATTATTTAAATGAAGTTTGCGAACCTGATATAAACACCAGTCCCATTGTAAATAAATTTATTATTGGAAACTAAGCATTGTCTAATGTAGAAAATACAAGTAATGCTGCAAAATTACAAAATTTTAATATAAACTCATTTTAGGAAGAGATTAATAAATGAAGTATTATATAAAGAAAATATTAACGAATAAAATATTATATATATATATATATATATATATATATATATATATATATAGCTAGAAAGCAAGTTTATTTGTAGATATTTGAGAAGAATATGTGAGAGAAACGTTTTTTGTACCGAATAAAATTACTTTTTCATTTTGCACATGGAAGAAATACTATGAATATATATATATATATATATATATATATATATATATATATATATATATGCGCACGAATGAAAAAGATAGCCTCTCTGTGACGTCCACACCTTTGCCTGTATACAAATTTCAATGTACCTGCAATGCTCAGTACTTCGGCAGATCAAAAAGAAATTTACTGGAACAATGAAAGCTGCGTTAGTCAAAACGCAGATCAGGTAATTAAAAGATCAAATAGAGGTTTGAAACTAGAATAAATCCGAATCTCCCTCAAAAACTATTAAAGACGGCTGCAGCTCCTGCATAAAAATCTGCAATTTGCGAGCATGTACTACTCAATAGTGATGCTGTTAGTAGAAACAATTTTTCAGTTCTGTACAAGGCAAAAACAGGAAAAATGCATCTGGCTTATGAAGCTATTGCAATTTATAAGCTGAAGTCCTGCTTAAATGTGCAGAAAATAATTCAAAAAGAAATTAAATTGCACTAGAACAAAGACATAACTGACAGGCCTTCAAAAAAAGCCAACGTTTCGCAAAATACGACACACCCATCAATTGCGGACGCAATTACAATGAAAGCGGTGACACACAAAATGACGTTATGCAAAATGAGTGGTCTAAATTTCGAAAAGCAAATACGAACATAACGAAGAGGGGATTGGTTACGACAAATGTACAGTTGGGATTGGATGAACGAATATACTAACGAATCCAGAACAATGGCTGTAGATACTGGTAGAAATAAGATTTATATATATATATATATATATATATATATATATATATATATATATATATAATGAGGCGGTATAGTATATAAACGCCGTACATCTTGATTTCAGATGAAAGAGAAGTGCTTTATTTTTACTCTGTGTAGGTTTTGGTATGACATGGCGAATGACTATATATATATATATAGTTGATTGATATTACTTTAACACGTCTTAGCACCTGTATCGTCTATTTTATTAGAACCTAGCTATCTATTATATGCCCTACTGCCGTGTTATCCTGGGATTAGTAAAATCGCAAGTAATACTGTTTCACGATTTGTCAATTCACTGCAGGAGATAGATAAAGCAAGGTTACTACTAAATATGTAAATAAGGTAATGAATTAAAACGAATTGAAGGCCAAACGAAAACATGGATAATTAACTTTTGACAATCATTCGAGTTAATTATATGTCTAGTCCGAGCAACTAACATGACAATATGTACGTGCTGTTTTATCTTCCTCCTTTCTTGCTTTAATTGCGCACTTGATTAAACACATGCACACAAGATTTAGTGTACTTTTACTGGATTTGGCAGCGTCCTACCGTATTTATAGTGGCTATTTTCTCCTTTTAATGACGAACAATATTGGCCAGTGTAAGGGATTTTTAATAGGCTCTTAAATTTCTAAAGAAAGAGGTTTCAGGCAAAATAGAAAATTCTATTGATTAATATTTCCATTGACACGTCGTTCGTCAATTTCATATGTCGCGTTTATTTTTTCAAAAATATACCAACTTTTAAATCATCAATTGTGTTTTAGTTGTTACGTACCGAGTAATAAATTATTTCAAATATTTCCAGAAGGATAAACCAACGTTAGCACGAACAGAAATTATAAACTCATATTTACATTTATTCCGTGATTACTGGAGGCGCACCAGTAGGAGTCGGTATTACCTCTAATACCCACTATATATTTTGGTGAGGAATGGGGGATAGTAATGGAATGACTTACAATAAAATTAAGCCTATAAACGAATTCGCGATTAGATTTTGTGTTAGTTGTGTTTGTATAACTTTTTATAGTTAACGAAAATAGAACAGATTTTAATAAAGCCGACCGACGTTTTGTTTAAATCAGAAGTACGCACAAATCCCACTGTATTTAACCAGTCATCTAACAACATAACAAACTTACCGCCACTCGCACGTACTGACGCGTTGTGTCCTTCCATGATTATCATGAGAGAACGATGACAAACTGACTAGCGAAGACTAAACCGCATTGCATATATATGAAAAACACAGCTCTCACTTCTACAAGTCTCGCATACATTGTTCTTGACTGGTATGCGAGACTATTTGTGGTGAGAGCCGCATATCTAATTTTTCTTTACATATATACAATGCAGTTTGATCCTTGCTAGTCAGTTTTCTCTCGTTTTCTGATGATGATAATGGAAGGTTGAAACGCATCAGTGCGTGCGACAGGCAGTAATTTAAATGATAAACCTCCTTGTGCAGTGCTGCTCTTCTTGTTGTGGATTTGACCGCATTTTTCTTGTGCGGGACAATTTATAGCACTCTTAGGTTGGTAAAATCTTGAATTTTGATCATTTTCAGGTGCTCTGCATATTGGCTTCGATTGAGTGGTTCTCACTTGTCCCTTCTTTTTTAAGCCTTCTATCAGCTGATTGTCTGAAAATGACGTTGGAACAAGATTTTCCATTGTTCTTTTCCCAATATTTCGAGACATCATTTCCAGTCTCATCTTCAGGGTTAACACAATACGCACAGGAGTAAAACACAAATTGTGGCAAATGTGGTATCCTCATTCAAGACAGATATATTTATATTTATTTTAATATCCAAATGTATTTTTAATTATCTTCCTAATATCTGGTCTTCATACCTAGTCTCTGATAATCAAATGTATACAAAAAAACGTAGCCTTGTCCCCCTCCGCGCACACAACCACCTATAAACATGTGTATTTTACTAAAGTGACAATTTATTGAATAAATATAAGCACACCTAATGGATTGACATACACGCCAATCCATGATGTTTATATTTAATTTCTGTTCTGGACGCATAGAAAGATCAACAAAATTTTGATTTCAATCCTGCAGTAATACACACATGCTCCCAGTTTACCTAATCCCATCCAGCTTGCAATCGGCTATAGACCGAGAGAGAGGTTAATAAAACTGTTGAAAGAATGTATAGTATTATTATCGTTTTGACAAGACCGAATACGGAGTCTACACTAACGAAATCGGCTCTCAACCAAATATACATTAATACTCATATCCTATATAAATTAGTTTCTCCATTAAAATATCTGTGTCGAAATCATGTATATACCTATACAATAAATATTATATTTATTAAAAATTTAATTTATTTACTTATTTATAATTATATATATACTCATTTCTTATAAAGCATCCATTTTATATATAATTCCACAGGCTATATATTATGTATATATAGATAAACATTTAAACAATATATTGGGTTCTTCCCACATCTTTTATAAATAACTATATATCCATCATATATATATATACATACCTATATATATATATATATATATATATACGTGTATACACATACAATAATTTAGCTATGTTTTTCGATGACTGGTTAAATACAATTGGATTGATGTTTACTTCAAGCTCGCAAACTTGATTTAAATAATTGTTACCACAACTCGCGCAATGAAATATTGATTAATTAAATCAGTATTCAGTATATATTGAGAAATTTGTGTGTGTGACATGTCTCTCGACACAAAACGGAAGAATCAATCAAGGATAAAACGAAACCACAAAAACGTCATTTCAAAATAGGATATGAGACTGTTATAAAATTGTTTGTGTATGTTATTTTGATTCTACTTTATTTTAAGACTTAGTTTATTCTTCTTTTATCGTGAGCCTTAGATTCTATTTTATTGTATCAGGTTTATCGTGATCAAATTTACATAGAATAATTATCATCATTTTTTACATTAACTATAAGGCGTAACCAATTCTAAAGTATATTTCTCGACGTTTACAAATATCTCTTCGTGTTTTTTGCATGTTAGAATGGGGGGCTTAATTTTCATTGATTGTTCGATACTAATTTTAATTGCAAACGCATGGTTTGATTAAAAAAGAATAAACATATCTAAGTTAACGTACTATCTTAAAACATCTTTTTCAAATTTTTGGACTTTTTAAAAATTAATTTGACATCCAGAAATGGAAACTCAACCAATGATTTATTTTTAAACGTGAATTGGATTCAGCTCAACTGTTTAGCTAAGTCTAATAAATTTGAAATCTCGTTGACACCACGAATCAAAATTAAAAATGTCATCCAAAATCGTCCATAAAATATTTCCTTTTGACGGGTCTTAACTAGAATGTTTTTTTTCCAAATAATGCACGAAGATATTTTCTAACAAAACTAGAAATTGCTCTCCAATTGAGAATCCACATTTTCTTCAAAAAATTTCTCTCTAATTATAAAATAGATAGAAGCTATGCACATTTTCATCATTTAAATAATATTTCTCATTAATATTTTACTTCTTTCTAAAATTACCGAGCGATCAAACAACAAATGCCAAAACAATACAGCGCTTTTGTTACAGATACATTTTTGATTCACCTGGTTCACATTTTTAAACCATCTAAACTAGATGATACGAATTCGGCAATGTTTTGTCGACAAAATGTGATAATTTTCTTATAGTATGACAAAGAAACCAAGATATTCTATTTGTTAGACAATGTTGGGCAAAAAAATTATTATTATTAAATTGCCTGGTTCGTGCTACTTCACTACTTCGTACACTCATGGCGCGACTGTATTCCATTGTATGAGGGTTTTCACCAAGTTTTTGGTGCTAACAAACTCATGATTATGTGCAATTAAAATCAAATCATAAAAAATCTGGAAGGAATTTCTCATTTTTAATAGGTTAAATCGTTATACCCTTATAAAAGACGTCTCTCAATCTGAATAGTCGTGTTGAAGCCTGAATAAAGCAAACACATCTGATTTCCAACGAGGTACATTTTATAAAATTGCGCTGTACGAACGGCTAAAGATAAAATACTTTTATCCCCTGAAGTCCTACATATGCTTAAATTGTCCAAAATTTCTACCTTGATTTTCTGTGTAAGTTGGGAAATTTAGATATATATGTATATATATAGACATTGAGCTGATAAAATTAATTCAACTATAACTAATCGTTTAGTGAAACTTTCTAAAATCAAACTTGACGGAAATCAGTTAAACGTATAACAGTTAAATACTGTTTGTTGCGGAGAACCAATATATATGCTAGTATGCTTTGGGTGTTGCGAACCTAGTAGCAACTTAGCTCAGTTTTGACCAGAAGGATAAACCAAAGTCTGCATGAACGGAAAGTATAAACTCATGCACATTCGTTTCGTGCTTACTGGCGACTCATCAGTAAGAGCCGCTATTACGCCCTTTAACCACTATATATTTGGGTGAGGAATGTGGGAATGTACCGTCGTATTGTCCCAATTCCTCAACCAAATATATAGTGGTTAAAGGGCGTAATACCGGCTCCTTATGATAAACTTCCAGTAAGCACGAAACGAATGTGCATGAGATTATACTTTCCGTTCATGCTGTTTTTGCTTTATCCTTATAGTCAAAACTGAACTTATTTGTTACTAGGTTCACAATACCTAATAAATACTTGATGGAAATCAGGTGGAGTTACTTAATTATGGTCTGAACATAGTCAATACGATTGAGAGACCGTCAAAATTGACATAAACACCGAGGCAGTTAAACTATAACAGTTCATTTCAGAAAAACAAGATTAAATCTGAATAAAACATGGCTATGTATATTTTAACACATGAAAATAATACATATAAACTAATATAAAGAGTTAATTTTTTTATGAAATAATTGATAACGAATATTTAAAAAAATAGTTTTAGTCATATAAAGGAGTAGCGATAATTCTGAAGAACTAATCGGATTATGAAATGGAGATTTTTGAACTCCCAAATAATTAAATTGCATAAAAATGCAAATATTCTATTCGACAAAAAACAAAAAATACTCATACATCTTATAATGTATAGTGAAGAATACGTATAATCTGATTAAGATCGCTGAGAATAATCAATTAATTTAAAGTGAAAAATTGAACAAGAATTTTTCGGCGTCACCTTGAGAATTAACCATTAATAATATGAAAAATTAAAATTTGATGGAGATATATTTTTAAAATTTGTAAAGCTTCTAACTATTTTATATTTTTAAAATAATTTGTTGAACAAAAAAGAAGAGTTTAAATGGAACCGTTATTTTGATTACAACAAGAAATGACTTCATGCATTACTTGGAAAAAACATTTGGTGTAGTAATCCTCGAAAGCATTTTGAGATATTAAGTTTTTTTCGATGTCATAACTTAAATTTGTAATCACGGAGAAGGCGATATTTGAAATATATTGAATGAAGCCAACCACTGACCATTTCTGAACGTCAAATTAATTAGAGTAAAAAAATAGCAATTGATATTTAGTTAACTTGGGTAATCCTTCTAATTGCGAATCAGACCATCCGTGTGTTATTACAATAGGCACGTTAAAATCAATTACGAATAGGAACCGAAATGCTAAAAGGCACAAAAAGCGTGGTGTTATTTATTTCGTATGAATTTTCATTACTAATTGTGTTCTTTTTTAGTAAATTGGAACAATGATGACAGTAAATTTCATTATTTTTTTAAAAACTAAATGAAATTCTTATTTTCTTGTTAGAAAACGACTCTAAACTGCGCAGGAAACTGAATTCATTAGCATTAAAATAATATTTACAAACAATAAAAAATCAATCCCTTACCCTAGCCAATAAATAACAAAAACCTAGGTAGAAGATTGAATCGTTCGATAATGTCAGTGGATATGAAATTCCATACATTAACAGTAATGATAAATTTTAAAATTTCGGTCAACTTATAGTAATTCAATTATTTACTGATCCATTTGGAATTTCTGAGGGATTAAATTCAGATTAATCAATATCATTCGGCTGTAAATCACCTAAAGTTTCAGGTTTTATATCACTTTTTGATATTTTCAATATCCTTTTCCAGAATAGCTGGCAAAATTCTTTTGAATCAATATTTTGCCAAAATATTTAGCTCATCTATTACAGAAAACACAAGCCGAATGCCTGCCCATAGCACCGTATCATCTCTCTTTAAGTTGTCTTTTGCGTGGAATATGTCAACCTAGTTAACTTTCTTCGATTAATCTACCAATTAGACTTGCGCAAACTGCGCACTTAATATCTTGGCAAGCGTAATGGATTAATGCATTAATGATAATGATCAGTCCACAATTGCGTTATTTGCGCTCTGCGTTTTAACGTCACTACTTTATCTCAATTTTTATAGATGGTTTAGGAATGCGAGCATTTTTTATTATTCATTGTTATCTTACCAGTTATAATGCAAAAAGCAAAATTATATCAAATATGAGAACCGCTTCTTTCTCATTTCTAACTCCAATATCTATAAGCCAACACACACAATAACACACACAAACGCGTATATATATATATATATATATATATATATATATATATATATATATATATATATATATGACCTAATATCCTTTTCCTTCCTCAACTGGCAATTTGTTTTTTGTATAATGACAGATCAGGCATTAAGAGTTTCCAAATAGCTTTAAAATGAAAAGAAAACTAACCTAAAGCATAAGTGGTATATGAATTCCAATTTCGTTGTAGAGTGCAGGGTGGGTGGTGCAGTGGACGGAGTCCCAGACATTGAAGATAATGTGCTCCAGTACGAATTCCGTCCGCGAAAAATTCAGGACAGTAATTGAAGAGATGCAAATAAGGAACAAAATCGTTCTAATAGATATATTCCTTTTGGTACTTGATGCAGTGTTGAGTTTATACTGGCGAAATGCATAAAATCAATATCCTGTCATTAGAGCTCAAGGTAATGTAATTTCCACACGTGGCATGTTGTCTGCTGTATAATGGCAGATCGGAGAAGGCTAGTTAGCAATTTAGGTTTTAAGAGATTCCTTAACTTTTCCACGTGAAAATAATGCTAACCCAAACGATAAGCTGGTATATGACTTCAAACTGAGTGTATTATACAGTCCGGTTGACACGGTGGTTAGTCTCATACTTTGAAGCAAATGTGCATCGGTTCGAATCTCGTCGTCGGAAAATTGTGCTTGAAGTGTTCCATCGAATCTTCCTTCAAGTTTTTGTTTTTTTTCAATGATGCTTAAAGTAAGTCGCATAGACTGTCAATGGCTTCATAAAATCGAGTTCGATTCGATAAGAGTTTAATATATATTTGTCGCATTTTTCTCAATTATAAATTTGGCTGATGTTGTTTCTCACACAATTAAAATCAGTCTCGATCAATGACACTATCTAATCTTGCACTATCAGTGTGTGACATTTTTGCAAACTTGCCGCCCCGTTAATGTTTGACTATCTGCCATATGGGTTTAAAGGGTATAATAATTTGCTCTCTGCCTAATTTATTAACATTTAATGGATTATATAGTTTTGGTAGAAAAAAATAATATTTAATCCTGTATAATTTATAGCGCAGCCTATAATTAAAAGTTTTTTTTTAAAAATTTTATGCCTATCAGTTCCTGATTTTGTTGTCACGTTAAACTGTAGATTTCTTGTTTAAAATGTCATTGCCATTTAGAATAGCTAACAAGACCTGCGCATAATCAATTAATCAATCATTTATTGCGTGGGTGATGATAACAACTTCTTAATTCATGGTTGCGTGCTTGATATGAACAAGAATTGTATAATATATACATTAGTTTGTGTAAACTAAGGATTCTATAAGGCTGTTAACGTAATTCATCCAGTAGACTGGTCTTACACTTATTGGGAGATTTACAATTATTGTCCAGAATTTTTCAGCGGACGTCGTCGAACCGGTTCCAGGCCTGACCGCGGATAGTCAGTTACAGTTATTAACCCTGTGCCATCCTTCTTATCTGGATTCTTTAGTCGAATTTTTAAATTCCGTTTTTGTCCTAAGCAATATTTTTACTTTGAATGTTTTTACATACTTGTAAAATGTATGCAGCAGTTTTGAATTAAGGAGTGAGTTGTCAAAATCCAGAGTTATCTTGTTTTAAGTGACATGTTCGGGAGACACTTCATTGATGTCTGCATATGCATTTATTTTTATTCACTTATTTTATATCTTTTTTAAAACTCGGCTCAAGAGAAATTAATTTATTTTGGTATTTTTTTGAAAGTTTCGCTTGTGCTATTAAAATGACATGTTAATTTCGGGAAACTTTAAAACGTGCAAAAAAATTTGGTTTTCTGGAAATTTTTTACACTATTGAGACTATTCTGTAATCTCACGATTTCTGTCAAGTTTATATCGGTGCACAAGAAATCTATATGATTCTGGTTTAATTTATTTTACGGGAAATGCACTTTTGAAAAACCAAAAGGTTCAATTTTAGTTAAATCCAGATTGTGAGGTAGATATAAAAACCAATCCCATTATACATCCATTTATCAATATAAACTAAACATCGTGTAATGCTAACAAAGCGAATGAATAAAGACAAATGTATATATATAATATGATTGGCGCTTATAAGAAGCTCGTAACCTTGATTCTATTCATTGTTATCACCGTCCGCGAAAAAAATACGCGTTTAATTGTATAAACGGTAAATTTTATTCTGTATTAGGTGTAGCGCTTCTTGTAAAAAATAGTCGAAATATAACAAAAATAATAAACCAAAGTTGGCATGAACGAAAAGTTTTCCCTCATGTACAGATTCGTTTCGTGCTTACTGGCGACACATCAGTTGTAGCTGGCACTGCGCCCTATACCCACTATATAATTAGGTGAGGAATTTGGAACAATTGGACAGTACAACCAACTATACGAATGCGTAGCCCTGCAGGGGTGGAATTAACTTCATATAAAGTTTTCGACAATGCGACTTCAAAGCTAATTCATTATATAAACTATAAAGGGTACCAACACTATGGATTCCTAGTATATAAATGGTGACATTTAGAATACCATGTAATAAATTTTGTTGCTACTATGTTCCGATTAAGAATATTGAAAACCATAGTGTTAGTACCATTTACAGACTTAGCCTATATTTTATACATTCTGAGTTGGCTTTCATGTCACTGTCGAAGCCTATAAAGATTGATCAACTACTGCATGTTTATACATTTGTATAAAAGAATGTAACCTCAAATTGTCCCTCATTCCTCACCCAAATGTATAATTGGTATAGCGTGTAATATCGGTTCCAACTGATGATACGCCTGTAATCCACGAAACGACTGCGCACATGGAATTATACTTTCCGTTCATGCTGACTTTGTTTTTTCCTTCAGGTCATTTTTGAACTAATTTGTTACTCGGTGAGCAATTCCTTACACAAAATTGTGTTAGCTCTCGCAAAAAGCAGTATCAAACGATAAATTTTGTTTGGCTGTTCATTATGAGTATATATCCTTAGTTTAAATAATTATTTTGAGCGTTGGTTCTTCAAACATACCACTTTAAAGACAAAACAATCGATAAACAAAACTCAGAATAACGGAATGAGCTAAATGTACATTTTTTTTAAATAGAAAGAAACTAAATATTCTATGCAATAATTTTCTGTAATCAATATTATTTCCCCCAGAAAGGGCAGTCAAAAAAGTTTCATTTTTAAATAATTGCAATGGTAGATTATTTGTTTATTCGAGTAAAGTGTGGGATGGTATCGGTGAAAATTGAAGCTCTCTGTCAAATAACTTATCCAATTTTCAAAGTTATTCGGCAATTATATGTTCTCCGACATAGACAAATCTCAACAGATTTAAAGTTTTAAATGATGGAAAGTGGTTACAGAAATGCGACTTAAAATACGAATAAGTTTAATTTTCCGCATTCAAAAAATATATATAGCAGCAGGAAGAATAAGTGGACCATGTCGACAGTGAAATGTGGTTGCCTAAATTTTACATGCTGCATATCTGTACTGCATCTACTTTTCGCGATATTTAAAAAAACTGGCATTCTACACAAAAATGTTGACTACATGTTTAGTGCATGCTTCTTTGAACAGGCTATACCAAACAGAATGTGAATACCGACCAATATGCCAATGCACTAATTGGTGAATCTCTAAAGTTAACATGCGCCAATTACACAAAATTCGTTTAATTGACGATTTTAAACAGCGCACATATTACGTAACTGAAGATGAAGGTTGCAACACACTGATACCCATCAGTCAAACGATCAATGTTGTTATATTCACTAAAATCTCTACATACGTTAGGGAAGCTTACAACAAGCTTGGAATAAATTTTTAATTTACGGTTTATGGCGTAAAATATTAGAAAAAACTCAAATTAGTTTATTTGAACACAGTACTGCACTAATAATTATGTGTTGACCTTCGTTTTCTACGTTCATATAATGAACGTAATTAATTAGCTGTTTCTATCTACAAACTTTTAATTACTTTTTTTCGCGGAAAAGTATTTACAAGATGCATTTTCTTACGACATAGTAGCTAACTATGACAGGCCTTAGTAAATTAGTTATCATTGATGCTGAAAGTAAGCTAATTTGATTATGTAATCATTATTTGGCGGCATAAAAAGGAACAATTTTCCGAGCATTTAAAATTAGAAAATACTATCGCCAATTTCAAGTTAACTTGTGATTCAAACTTTCATGTTTTTCTTTCTTAAAAACAAGTTTGCGAGCTTGTAGTAAACACTATTCCAATTGTATTTAACGCGAGGTCGTACTGACGTAAAACTGAATAGAGAGGTTCTAATCGCAATGCAAATATATGGAACACAAAATTGGATGTTCATCACCAGAGTGCAATCATAAACTCATAAATCGAATGCGGAACACAAATCGTAGCGCCACTTGTGTGATCCATTGCCAGTATTTTAAAAATTCACAAGAAAAACTTGAAGCAAATTTTGTATCTCTTAAGATGGCGTCATCGGAAAATCCAAACGTCGCAAATATTTTATATTCGCAGGCATATTCCCTAGGCAATAAATTAGCTTCGAATACACTTACAATAAAACTGAATATTGCCAGAGATATCCTTTTCAAGATTGTGGAGTGCGAGCTTAATATGTTGCATTCCCACGATTTGCTTTTGCGGGTCGTCGCTTTGCACTATCAGTTTCGCAAAGATCCGATTGATTCCAATTTCAAAATAAACAGCCGTCTCCTCTACGTTCAGGCTAAGTGCGAATTTGACCCTTTCCTCCTAAGGTGTCAACATCGTTCATATTAACCACTGGAAATGAGATCCGATCTAATCTTCGTTGAAATGCTACGTTTCGGTTTGGTCTTTCCCAAACCATCCTCAGGCCTCTCATCACACATAAACAGAAAGATTTTCACAATAACAGATTAAAGACAATATTCACTTGCCTAATAATCTGCATATTCTTCGTTTAGTACTGATTTACAAGAGTGAAGACTGTGGCATCATACTTATTTGACAAATTTTTTAAATCAAGTTTGCGAGCTTGAAGTAAACACCAATCCCATTGTATTTAACCAGTCGCCCAACAACATAACAAAACTACCGCCAGTCGCAACGTACTGACACGTTTCAACCTTCTATGATCATCATCAGTGTACGACCGCAAACTTACTAGCGAGGATCAAACCGCATTGAATATATATGGAAAGCAAAATTGGATATGCGGCTCTCACCTCTAGCAGCCTTGCATACATTGAATAAATGTTAATAATAACGCAAATCTGTTTCATAAATGTCTTTGATTTTTTAAAATTAAACATAGTCAGTTATGTGATCAAATGTTTCATAAAGAAATAATCTAGCCAATTCTCAGAATAATTGATATAGCTTACTAAAAACTGTTCAATGCACGCATAAATGGTTGTTACTTAAAGCTAGTGTTTGTAATCGGAAAAGATCAGAAACGCACGTCCTAATGATCCCGGAAATTTGCATGTACTTAACAAGCAAACAAATTGTTCTAGAAACATTAATCGACTGACAAAATATATTCTTAAGTTACAAAACTGACTCTAAAGTTTTAATTGACACATTAAAAAAGATAGGTTCATAAAGATAGGAAGAATGATTAAATTAGAAAATCCAGCGTAAAAATGTACACACTGTGGTGCCATGCTACACACTTCGCCGATAAAATTGATTTCCTTTACGCCTAGTTTAAAGCAAACACACGAACGTGTTATTTATGTTGTTCTTGAATATGTTCTGAAGTAAGTCCTGTCCGGCTACTTGGTTTTTAATGCTCTTTAATTTCTAGTGAAGAGTCGACCAAATGATAATACTTGTTCTTGATCATTATCTTTTCCAGTTATAATATGGGTCAGAAGGCGTAACTCAAATGCAAGCCTCAACCTATCAATAGATGCTGGTTTGTGATTCTCGATGTAAACAATAGCTAAAATATTTTTACGTCGATTAATTATATTCAGTTTTGGACTAGACTGTGGTATACTAATTCGTACATATGCTTGTTTACACTAGAATAATAAAGGAGGAATGTTAAAATTGGCAAATCATCACAAAAAATAAATAAAAGAACTAAAAATCCTGAAATCACAAAAAATAAACGACTTCCCACATCGGACGAAATATCGAGATGTGTTGTACATGAAGCCGATGCCTATAGATTGTTCATGAACGAGATCATAAATGTGAAATCCGAATTCAAACCAGGCAACATACAGAAAGATAACTAAAAAATTGTTGAATGAAAAATAATAGTTATTTGGAAAAATATGGAGAAACACGTATTAGCTTCAGTGACTGATTCAAAGAATAGGCCACCGATTATAGAAGAAATTTAAAAATCAAAATCTGTTGGTGCAAACCCCAAAAGACTGTAGGGCGAACCAAAACTTCATAAAAATTTGACAGCCTCAGGTGCTCCTCTGAAGCGACCCATTATGCCAATGATCAACGCATTGTGTTATCTAATCAGCTACGTTTCTCTGCAAACTACTTCAACTGGACACATTCGAGCTAGCATATAAACTGACCAGTATACACATTCTAGAAAAGCAGTAGCCTTAGGCGTATCCGTACTTGCGAACATCACACACAAAGAAACAACGATGATCATATTTGGTTTGATTAAGAATGTGTTTCAAGATTTTCCTCCAGACACAAATCACTCCAACGACCGTATATTAGCATGTATAGAAAACACACAGTTTACATTTGAAGGCCAATAGTTCCCGTGTAGCGTTGGAAAGACGCATTGCATCTCTTATGGCAGAATTAATTGTACACCATTTTGGGCAAGTTGGCCTAAAAACATAACTGACCAGTTCATAACTTAAAATTTTACGTAGATGCTCTAACATTGTTCACTCCCGATACAGCAAGCCTAAACAAAATCATTAAAAAAATCATTACAACCGATCCAGACGTCAAATTCACTCTCGATGTGGAGAAAGACAAAACTTTTCCCTTCGTGAACATCCAACATAGCCGAGTAGAATGCGATAATTGCAAATTTGCATTATAAAGGTAATATACGTTCAGTGGGGAACGCATTCACTATAGTAATAGTGTGTCAAAATCTCACATTAGAAACCTAGTTAGGAACTTGACAAACCAAACCAGGAAGATCTGCTCTAAACAAGGAATTGAGAAAGTGCCAGGCTTCCTGAAGAACATTTGCTACTGACCCAAAATGTACATTAACATCAGACCATGTCCAATTCGTACTACAGGTGATATCTTCAAAACCGTTTTACTACACTTAACATTTAGAGGTGACTGGCATACCTCCATATCCGCACGATGATCAAATCAGATCACTAGAACGAATGTACATATTGTAAAATTTAACATCACAGTCAATACACTGGGTATCACTTTTTAGTCTACAAAATTTTAAAAAATTAAATAAACTGAGAAAAATATTGATCAACAGAATCCAACAACATTTACTGCGGAATGTATTAGATGTTGCGAACCTAGTAACAAATTAGTTCACTTGTGACCATAAGGATAAAACAAAGACTGCATGAACGGAAAGTATAATCCCATGTACATTCGTTTCGTGCTTACTGGCGACTCATCAGTAGGAGCCGGTATTACGCCATTTAACCACTATATATTTGGGTGAGGAATGTAGGATAATAGGACAGTACAATGTCCTAGACGAATGTGCAAACCTGCACTAGAGTAGCTAACATCGTATAGTCTCGACAATGCGACTTCAACGCTAACTCACTCCATTTAATATACATACCGAATCGGTATAGGATGCTAACACAATAAATATTGTGTTAGTAAGCGATACCAACATTATAGTACCGAAAAGGTACATGGTACTAACACTATGGTTTCCGAGTCGGTACATGGTACCATCATGATGGATATCAATTTATGCCATAGTTCACCGAAATTGAGAATTACAACTATTTCTGAACACCTGTTACTCCAGTAAATCCATACACTCTGGCCTTGATCGATATCAGTCATCACATTTCGCAGTAAGCATGACATCATTCAATTCAATATATAACAGTTAAATACTATTTGTTGTGGAGATCTAATATATATGCAAGTATTTATTAGGTGTTGCGAACCTGGTAACAATTTAGTTCAGTTGTGACCAGAAGGAGAAACCAAAGGCAGAATGAAGGGAAAGTATAATCTCATGCACATTCGTTTCGTGCTTACTGACGACTCATCAGTAGGAACCGGCATTACGCCCTTTAACCACTACATATTGTGGTGAGTAATGTGGGATTATATCACGATACAATCTCCTTGATGAATGTGTAAACCTGCAGTAGTGAAGCTAGCATCATATAAAGCCTACGACAATGCGACATCAACGCTAACTCACACTATATAATATATATGCCGAGTCTGTAAAAGATACTAACACTATGGCTATTGTGTTAGTAACCGATACCAACATTATAGTACGAAAAAGTACATGGTACTAACACTATGGTTTCCGAGTCGGTACATGGTACCAAAATGATGGATATCAATGTATGCTATAGTTCATCAAAATTGAGAATAACAACTATTTCTGAACAGCCGTTCCTCCAGTAAACCCATACACTCTGGCCTTGATCGATGTCAGTTATCACAACCATAGTGTTAATACCATGTACTTTTCGGTATTGATCAATAGAATCCAACATCATATGCCGCAGAAGCTGATTTATACAGTCCTGGCGCCGTTAGGAAAATCAGTTATCTCAAAGCATACATTTGAAACGGGGCACCCAAAATTTATGACGAATTTCTCAGTTCAACACAAAGTAAAGTCCAAAAATTATTATACGTGTACAACTCTCTTTATATACAACATTGAAAAGTTTCATCAACACAATATTTTACTTAACTTGCGACGAATCACAAAAACCAAAAAACAATTTACTAGCATCCAAACAAGCTTGAACACCCATTAGACCAGTGTAGTCAAACAATCGATCGGTTTGGCAACAAAGTGAAGAAAATTGAGCTTTGAAAAACGGTATCAATATCATCGGCAGTAATGAAAGGCAGTGTACAACAGTGTAAGCGACCAACGCTGCAATCACCACCATGATAACCGACTAGAACATATGAGCGAGACGATATTGAAGAAAATATACGGCGAAAGCGTGTGTGCACGAAATAGCAACAAAGCGAATATCTGGTAAAAAAAACTTAGTGCTTCAATACAAGGATAACAGGGTTTTTAACGTCGCTATTTTTAATTCCAATATTAATGTCCCATAAACTCACAGATTTACTTAGGCATATTCACTTAAAAGTCAAAAGGCAATAAAACGGTAACTGACAGTCAGACTAGTTGTCATCCCCTTATTCAATCGAAATCCTGGAATAATATGAGTGAAAGTTTGTAATGTGTCTTTGAGTGTTCCAGAAATAAAATAGCTATTATCAAGTTTGTTATTAAATGCTTTTCTCTTCCTAATAAAAAATATTACAAATATATGTATAGATATATGTTTAGATTTAATATTTTGGATTTCGAGCCTAAAATAACATTCATATCAAATACAAGAAACGTTGCACACGGAAAGGGGTCAATGAATATATATATATATGTCATATTAGGGAGAAATACACTTCAATTACAAAGTGGTTAAATGATAGCACTCGTTGATTGGTAAAATTTTGATAGCTTTAAATTTCCAGGTGCATGACTTTTACTTTAAATTGATTGGTGTGTTCTTACTGGTTCCGTGACTCTGAAGTCGTCCTTCTACTGTTTGTCCGGAACAAATTGTGAATGAAGATAAGCCGAAATTTTCCCGAATTTTCGGGACTTTATTTCCAGGCCTATTTTCAGGGTTGACACCATACTCAGTGTAAGAAACAACTTGTGGCAAGTGTGATAAACTCATTCAAGACAGATCTACTTATATTTATTTTAAATCCTAAAGTATTTTTCTTGAATGCCCCAATGTCCGGCCTTAGCAACTATTTTTTTATACCAACATGTATACCCGAAACAATTCACAAAGACAAAAACTTTTACACGCATACATGTATACATTAATATAAATTGAAATTTAAAGAATAAATATAATTAATCTGTGTGGACTGAAATATACGCCTATGTGTGATGTCACAATTTTTTAAATCGCTTTTCCGGACGCGTAGAAGGATCAACAAAATTTAAATTTCCATTATATAACAATAGTCCTCCATTCCCGATAAACCTAACCTCATTCTGCTTACAATAGGTTATAGAGAGAGTGAAGCTAATAAAATTGTTTTTTGAATATATTATGACTCAAAGCCCAAACTATCTATTGCATCAGGATGAGATTAGGTGAATCAGGAATAGAGTTGGTGTCATACTGTATTTTGTCAACGGTATTATGAACCTCACTCTCGCTATAACCTATTGCAAACAGGATGAGATTAGGTATACCGGGAATTGCCCTGAAATGACGCCTGCAAGCATTGTAAAACGAAAGGCAATAACTGCAATTCAAACATTTTCAATGCAAAATATTCTTTGTATTGAAGCCTTTTGACCGACGAAGCCAGTAAGAGACCTTTCAGCTAGGAGGCGTACATGTGAAGCAACTCTGAATAAGGAATATTAAAAGTATTAAAGGTGGTAGAAATAATTCTTCAAATCAAGTTTGCGAGCTTGAAGTAAACACCAATCCCATTGTATTTAACCAGTCGTCGAACAAAATAAACAAAACTACCGCCAGTTGCAACGCACTTCGTACGTTGGGCACAATTTTGCTTTCCAAATTTATGCATTGCGGTTTGATCCTCCTAATCAGTTTGTCTTCGTACTCTGATGGTGATCATGGAAAGTCGAACTGCGTCCGTGCGTGCGACTAGGGTTAGTTTTGGTTATATTGTTCGATGACTGGCTAAATGAAATAGGATTGGTGTTTAACTCAAACATTGTTGATTACCAAATAAATAAAGAAGGTAAAGAAAGTGTAGCTTGTAATTCCGAAAGAATAGTTGCAATTTTCATATTAGCAAATGAGCTTTATAACATTTATTCGACAAACCTTTCTTTATCATTTTTATTAATGCGCATTAATTTCAAGATTTATATAAATATAATGAGGTTTTATATATCACTTCTAAGAAGCAGCATTTTAATTCCGACAATAATAATAATAATAATAATAATAATAATAATAATAATAATAATAATAATAATAATAATAGTAGTAGTAGTAGTAGTAATAATAATAATATTGCTAATTCACGTCATACTTTTAGACAATATTATTTTCGTTAGTGCTCTCTTACAAAATAAATTATTATAAATAATTCGTTTTATTTAAGAATATCCATGTCCTGATAAGTAATACGTCACTTATCCAAAAGTCGCTAGATAAAATTCCAAATACATAAGAAACATAATTTGAGCATTCTGCAAAGGGTCAGGCACTCGATGTGATTGATGGATTAACAACGACGACTGACTTGAATTCAAATTGCACTATTTTGGTAAAATAAATAGAATATTTCGATTTTTTTCAATATATAATCAGGTATTTGCTAATAAAGCAAGGTGGCAATGTTAACTAGTTTTCAGCAATATCTAATCGGCTAAGAAATTTCGCTCTAATGACAATAGTCTAAATGACCCCGACTTTTATCCTATTATCAACACATTTGCACTAACCCGATCATGCAAGAAATACTTAGCTTTTAAAAATAGAATAAAGGGTTTGCAGATGAATTGCCTTTCGACCGATTATTCATCAATGTGTGAGTTTTATGGCAGCACACTTTTTCATGTTCGTTTAACGCTTTACGTACTTGCGTCAAGTCAAATAGGGCAAAGCTCTGATCTGGCTTTGGATAAAGGCATATAACTAGACCAATTAAGCCTCCCGAAGGTCAGGATTCGACACCTTGATGTGGAGAGTGAAGGTGAAACTTATCGTCATTTTCGTTTTGCTCGCCTCCACAGCGCTTGCCAGATTAAAACCGGATACACAAAATGGGTCAGGTGTTTATATCTAATTCGCAACCTTGATTATGAAGTATGTTTTATCTTTTCGGCACTATAAAATACCTATTTTATTCTGACAAATGTATGAACGTAATGGGCCAGGTGATTTTATTTACAGTTTATGTATTTCTTAGAATTAACTCAACTCGTTTATGCTTGCATCCTAACAAGGAACTGATTTCATGACTATCTCACATGTTCTTCGTTCACGACGTATGCAATTTTCTGCGTCAACAGCCAGTTGTTCTTCAAATGTTACATGTAATAGACAACACGTCTTACTTATTTTTTCAATTTTTTCAATATTTTTGTGCAAATAAAATAAACTTATCAAGCTGTTTTCATATAGGTGCGGATTGTTGAATTCACAAACCTTAAATTTCAAAGATTCACCAGGTCTCGCCTATTTCCAAATTTTTTTCCTAAAATTTGTCAATTTGGATAAGTAAAGTTAGACTAAACTGGACGACAAAAACTCAGACCAAAAGAAATTAAACAAATAGAGGAACACACGCCCACAAACACAAAACCCCATATATATATATATATATATATATATATATATATATATATATATATATATACATATATATATATATCATTATGCAAATGATTTGCCTCTACCTTATTCAATTTGGTCGCACAATCTCGTTTCATGAGGTCTAAACTTTTCAAGAGTGAAATTGAATAAAAAACACCCCGCTGAACCCGAAAATTCAGCTTTTTTGACGGTATTTGCAAAAAAACAAGAAGATTTATTCTAGATGAACTAACTTATTAAACTAAGTGATCACGAATAAATCATAATACTACATTAGAAAAAATTTCAATAAATGTAGAGATAAAAATACACCTAAAATAGGACTAAGTAAAATTTGTTATTCTACACTCACACGCACGAACACATATATACATACCTATATATTCTTTATTATGTCCATTTCCTTCGAATATTGCACAGATTATTTCTGATTAGGAAGAAAAGACACCATAATAACAAAGTGGAAAATGACCATTTATTTCAAAAATAATAAACTTCGCTTTACAATTTTTCATTTACATACAATCTCTGTTTTCACTTGATTATGCGAGTGGCAACAAATCTAATTTGGTTTTACTTCTATTTCTTGTTTTGGCTGATTATTAGGCGTGTATGCGTTTGAGTCTGTGTGTATCTGTTTGCTTGTGAAGGTAATTCTTTAAAATCTGGTCATTATTGTATTCATGACTTGAGAGTTAACCAACTGTTCGCATTGTTGGCTGTTACCTGTACGAATATTATTTTTCCGAGTGTAGTCTTTCGTTTCACATTGTTCGGTATTTCCGTTTTCTCCAATTGGTAACAGGGCAGGTATGGATGGCAGTGCTGAATGCTCATATTGTTTCGAAATTTGTCTCAGTATGTCGCTGCTTTTCCCATTCAGTTTGTTGCGAATCCGATGGAATATTTGTTAAGTCTGGTCGAGGAGTTATTTGGTCTAGCCTGGATGCTAGTAAATTGTTGTTGGATTGTGTGATTTGTGGCCAGTCTATTAAATATTATGTTGATGAAACTTTTGAATATTTAGGCCAGGTTTTCCTGGTTTTATATAAAGGGCTTCACAAACGGGGCACCCAATCAATTTGACCAAATTCTCAATTCTACATGAAACACAATCAGAAAAATTAATATGTATTCATGAAGCTCTTTAATAAAAAACACCAATCACAAAGTTTCATCAACATGATATTCCAATCGACTGGCCACAGATCACACAATTCAACAACAATTTACCAGCATCCAGGCAAGACCAAACATCTCCTCGATCACACTCAACAAACTGAATGAGAAAAAGCAGCTGCACATACTGAGACAGAAATTTCGAAACAATATGAGCGTTCAATACTGCCAGTCAGTTCCTGCGCTTTTACCAAGTTGAGAAAACGAAAATACGGAACAAGGTGAAACGAAAGACTACATTCGGAAAAATAACATTCGTAAACGTAACAGCCAAAAATGCGAACAGTTGGTTAACTCTCAAGTCATCAATACAAGAATGACCAGATTTCAGACATCACTTTGCAATACAGCGATAAAGACCTTTACATGCAAACAGGCGCAAGCTCAGACAAATACGCAAATACACTTACTAATCAGCCATAAAAAGAAATAGAACTAAAACTTAGTCAGATTAGTTACCACCCACATTATCATATGAAAACAGAATGTATATAAATGAAAGATTGTAAAGTGAAGTTTA
>JAQBSW010007413.1:0-40966 GCA_029291075.1 Eudiplozoon nipponicum | reverse complement strand
AACTGGATCCCTGTGGAACTCCACTTGTTACCCTTTTCGATTTAGATACCAAATCGTTTACTTGAATACTCATTCTTCGATTATATAAGTAGTACCTAAGTAATCTAAAATTATTCGGATCAATATTCAATAAATTAATCGCATTCAAGATAGCATCAAAAGATATAGAGTCAAAAGCTTTAGAGATATCTATGAATACAATTAATGCATCTAACTTTTTCTCATCTAATGTAATTACATGTTTCCACATAGAGAGCATATTAGTAGTTTTCGACCTGTCTTTCGTAAGGCCATGTTGGCATTTCTCGAAATCAGCCGGCAGTATACGTTCTAAATGATCAAGTATCAATCGTTCTATTATCTTCAAAAACGAAGGGATAATAGAGATTAATCTGTAATCACTGGTACACGTTGGCTTACTTACTTTTGGCAAAGGTTTAGCTACTATTGTTAGTATATCGATTGGTAATATCCCATTCTTCAAAATTATATTTATAAAATTGCAGAGCGCATTCATAAAATTTAAAGGTAATTGAATTAGGTTATCAATCGATATACCAAGGTGATCTTTTTGTTTTTTTGATTTTATTTTTAACATTAATTCTATCAATGCATCACTGTCAATAATAAGTCCTAGATCCTGGTTTCCCGAAGATTCCGGTAGATCAATAGCATTATTTTTCTTCTGCGGATTACATAATAAGTTGCCAAATACTTCATCCAATTCACAAAGAAATTCATAATCAGCTTTACCCACAGGTAATATAAGGTTTAATTTTTCTTTATATTTACCGTAGTCTGTGAGGAGTTTGAACCCTAGTCTAGGATTACTCTTCAATTTAGCCAAAATAATTCTCTCTGATCTTTGACGGATTATCAGCAGTGATGAATTAATTTCTTTATCGATCATATCTAACCTCATTTTTTTATACTATTGATTAGACTACATTTCATTATATTATCTCGTTTGATTCTTAGCTTACATAACTTCCTATTGATTCGCTTTGGTATTGCATCCGTAAATGTTGATGCTCTAAATATATCAGATAATAACAGTGAAACAGAAGAAACAAATTCGTCATCGTTCATGATAAATAAACTTTCATAATCAATTGATAAGCTTAATTCTCTAAAAAGATTCCAGTTGATTCTGGAACATTGCACGTGAGCATTTTCAAAATTAGGTGTCAATGTTTTGCTACTCAAAATGTTCCATTGTAAAATAATTTGTTTATGATCCAATTCTTTGAAGTAATTTACAACATCATAACTGTGTGAGTTCAACACTTCAACTTCTAAATATACATGGTCTAAGCATTCCGAACCTCTAGTTGGTTCCTTTATAATCTGCTTAAGATCATGATTAGAAAAAAGATTGATTATTTCACAGTCATGCACCTTATTAAAATCTCCTACCACAATAATATAACCATGGCAGTCAAAAATAGATTGAAAGGAATTGATAAACATTTGATCATCATGTAAATTAGCATACGGCGGTCTGTAAACCGCGATAAGAATCAGGTTATCAATTTGTATAGATACAAAATCAATGACAGAATTATATTCGCTAGAATGTAACACTGTTGCATTTAATATCGATTTGCTATAAATAAGTACTCCTCCACCTCTTTTATCCAGTGATCTGTCTTTCCTAAATAGAGAATAATGAGGAATGTCAAATTCATAGTTTTCAATGTTCTTGTTCAGCCAGGTTTCAGATAGTATTATAAAGTCAAAATTGTTACTTATTATAAAATCACACAACAAAAAAGTTTTATTCTTAATACTTCTACAATTAGCATAAAATAATGTATATGAACAGGACAACTCATCTTTACTATCATCAATAGTTACTGATTTAACTTTTTCGGTTTCCTTATACTTCGTTTGTTGGGTACCGTATCTATGGTTCGTAACTGTCCGCTGTCCACCACATTCATTAACGAAACCCCGTTTTTTGTGATTTTAGAGTCGTTTGACACAGCCTTTATTGTGACTATTTCCGCTTGACTTGATTTCTGATCTAGATTCTTCTTTAACTTTTTTACCGCAGCCAGTTTTCTTTGCAGAAACGTCTTGTCTCTAGTGATGAATATGTTCTGAAAGTTACTGCATTCTTCTTTCTTTTTATTAATATCCTCAACTTGCTTGTTCGTCGGCCTTTTTGACAATTTTATCACAACTGGTCTTGGACGTTCCGATTTTTGTCCCACTCTAAAGCATTTAGTTATTTCAGCTTCAGTCGTATCTCTAATTAGAGCATTTAACTTTTCAACATCCTTATGATCAGCATTTTCCTTAAGATTAAATAAAATTAATTGTTCTTGTTTTCCAATTCTCGCAGAAACTTCATTAGACAAAATATTCAATATTTCTTCCCCAGAAGAACTGCTTTTTGTTGATATGTCATCTTCTTTAGTTATTTCGCTTAACTCAATCCATGGTTTAACATTGTCTTCTAATTTATCCATCCTATTGTTTAACGCAACGGTCAATTGCTCAATTTTTGCGCTTAAATTATCATTTCTCCTCTCGGATACATCCAATTTTGCTGAATAGTTGCTAGCATCCGACTGTAGCTTTAAAATTTCATGATGCTGTGATAAATGATGCATTTGAGATCAAATTTCAGCAAGAAATTAGGATTTATATAAACCTATTCAATGTACAGCCTCTGCTGAAAGACACATGGAAATGTTAGTAAGCAGTGCTAAGAACAGATGGGTACTAATAAAAAGAAATATCTTATCCAACGATATAAAATTACAAATGCGCCAGACGTTTCCCGATACTGATGCACCCTTGTGCCTGCGGTCTGTTGTCCTTTCCGTCAGCTGTGGAAATTGACACTCATTCGGAAATTCTTCGGAACGACAAAGACAAACTTGACAAGCATAAAAAACTTCTGGTGGTTATAAAACCAGTTCTTTGGGGCATACTTATTGAAGGATTGAGGAGATCTCGATCGCCGCCTACCATTATAATTTGACTTGGAAACGAATTTTGGTCGAGCATTCACTTGATTTAGCTCGGATTTGGTAATGGCCAATCCTTCTAGAACTTTGGCCATGTTCGCCACTGTTCTCTCTAAAGAGGAGAGTCTATCATCTTGCGGGGGTGAAGAAAAGGATGATGGATTCACTTTGGGTTCCAAAACCCTATATTCTAACTCACATCTCTCAGATAAGTCATCTATAGAGAGAGTGTTGGGGAGCTGTCTGGCAAAGAGTTTTAATGTTTGGGGAAGATTGTTAATAAAAACAACCTTAGCCTCATGGTCAGAAATGTTGGTTTTATACCAACGTTTCCGTAATTCCCTCAGTATTTCGATGGGGCCAAGATTTGGCATATCTAACTGCGCATATTTGTTTATTATCTGCTCAGTTTCCGTGGGTCCAAGCAAGGATTCTACCTCGTTTTGTAGGCCCAAAATGGGATTAGGTAGCTTCCTAATGGCCTCAAGCTTAGGATAAATCCGTCGCTGCAATTCAGAAGGTAGTTTAGCAAAACCTTCGACAGTTTTTGATGACTGTCATAATCAGGAAACGGGGAGAAAGCGGAGTCTACGCGCATAAAGAATAGCTCACTATCTCCATCCCAAACAGGAACATAAATATCTAAAATTGGACCTGACATTTTAACAATCTTACGGGATCTTAAAAGCATATATTTATAAGCAATATTAAAATATATAAATATACTTTAACGAAACGCTTACCCACAAACAGCTTCCACAGTTGAATGAGCGCAGCACGTCATAGTAACTGCTTCCAAAAATCCGCAATTGAGCCTGTCGAGTACGTACGGTACCGTTTTGTACGTAGAAAAGATAAACAGAGGCCCCGTTGGCCTTTGATGCCAATGTATTATTATTTTCCACAGTTGAATGAGCGCAAAACAGTAACTGCTTCCAAAAATTGAAATTATCCGCAATTTAGCCTGTCCAGTACGTACGGTGCCGTTTTGTACGTAGGAAAGACGAACAGATGCCCCGTATTATTATTATTATACCCCCCAAAAAAAATTCACCACAAATCCACGAATATATACCCAACAGAATTCCCAGAAAACCACGATCAGGGTAAAGAAAACACAAATGTCAATCTATTTATCCCAAATAAATGAAAAAGGAAGTCAATTTTATTTAGACCAAAAAAAATCAGAACAATCAATATCCTGGCGCGGTCGCCAATTTTGTAAACGCCCCGGCTTCAAGTAAAATGCCGTACGACGTTACAAACTCAGTTAAGGTGCTCTAAATAGAGATTTGTTACTGATAGGGGGCCCTTAAGAGGGCCTGGTAATGCGTTATCCCTTGGGTGGACTCTGGTTGAGTTGTCGCTCCCGTGGTTGAGCTGTAATCACGATGTGGATAATGTCGTTCAGGTTCTGCAAGTAATTGGCTCGTGCCGCAGGTTATAGCGCAACAAGATGAATCACGGATGTAGCCAATTGTTGGTGAAACTATCAAATCACCAGCGTAGGTATTGACAGCCGACAGAACGCACACGCGTGACGTAAAATAGAATGCAATTGCCACAACTGACTTGCATGGTAAATTGCCGTGCTTAAATAGCATGGCATGCCTACTTGCACACTATTGGTTAAACGGCAAGTTTCGCTTTTTTCTCATTGGTGCAACGTAAATAAAATTGAATTTAATTTACGCAATATGTCGGCCATTAATTTGTGTCGTTACAGGGTTGATTATTAAATAAACACACCCGCGCGCAATACGCATGGAACATGCAGTGGATTATAGTGTCACAGCGGATTTATTTCGCTCATATGGATTATTCGCAGTTTATGCAAGGAATTTACTGTTCGCATTTAACTATGCTTATCCGAATTTCAGAGAACAATGGATTACTATAATTACATAAGTTAAAACCATAGCAAAATGTGAACTAATTATTTGTGAATTTTTTTCATTGAAGTTTTTGCACGAATTTTAACCACTTATCTTCAGTGACAAATGTTTACAGTGACTATGTTCATATCATCATGTATTTTCAATCGGTTACATATATTCATTTCAATTCAGATATTTGTGATAGAATAATTGCTTGTGTGTAAGACATTCAACTTTGTAAACAGCGTTTATTTTATTGCCGTCTAGAGCAAGACAATTTGGTTTGACTATGACTGGTGTTTGAGACATTCATTTGTGTTAAAATTTAATTTTATTGCCGTCTAGAGCACGGTCACTTTGGACTACTTATGAATTTATATGCAGTGTTATTTACAATAAGTTTGTGATCATTCGTATTAGTCTTCTCACATCACCCATCGGGAAAAAGCCGGGGATTGATCATGTGCACGGATCTCCACAGCCGCTACCAGTGCAATGTAGGGAGAAATCAATCTCGCAAAAGTCCCCTACAAGTTAACAGTACAAATAATCAATTGCTAGTCATGTTGCTCATTTTTGCATAATGTTACACTCAAATTATACCTTTATTTTCCTATTATCAGGTATGTGAATTTCGATGATGATTCTATGTGGAGGATGTTAAATCCTCCGCCTTATGTAAAATAACATTGACTGATAAATTTAAACCACCATGGCTGATTGTAACGAATTTTATTTAAAATCATTTTTTATTTTTATTTTCCAGAACATTCTTTGTTTAAATAATTGATTTTAAATTGTGCGCTATTTGCGGTTTTCGAGTATCTCGCTACGTGACTGGTATTGTAAATTTTTCTCTATAAACGATTCCATCATCATCAAATATAATTCTCCATCTGTTGCCTTTGTTCTGATATAAAATAATATTGAAGGTGACGCCTTGGAACAGGTATATTTGATTCATCAGTGGTTAATATATATATCTTTCTAGATTATGTGCTGTGAGGAACAACCTTCAAGCTTTCGCTTTCCGATTGCCTAACAGTAAGTATCGATTTAATTGGTATCTCATATATTCATGGATACCGATATTAACTTTGAGGACAAAAGTACGTTAGTGCAGGACATAGCGGACTTGAACTTAAGTGATGCAAATAATCATATAAGCCTATCAAAGTCTACTGTGAATTTTAGGACTTCCAGCGATCTGGCATCTATGGGGTTTACAGACTCGAATAGGTTAGGGGTCTCAACAAAATTTGGCGACCGCGCCAGTCCAAGAATTTTAAGTCAACCACTGTATAAATCAGAAAAACATTCAAGTTGGGTAGGAGATGCCCAAATGATATTCAGTGCTCATAATATCGTGAACCCTATGGAGAAATTTGTTGCAGCATGGATGGCATTGCCTGAAAATTTCCGAAATGCTTTGGAAAATTTCAGAGACAGAACTGTGGAAGAAAAGCCGTACAATGCTTTTGAGTTATTAATGGCTGAAATTCAACAGAGATATCAGCCTGGGAGATCAGCGCAAATGTGCGAATTATTACGCTGAGAAAAAATGGGGCGTCAATTACCATCCGAATTTTATGAACGCCTTTGCACTAAAGCTTCCAGATTGAATATATCTAGAAATGTAGTCAACTCCATATTTACAGCTGAGCTATCAATTAGGCTTAGAACAACATTGGAAGTATTTGACACAATGAGCATACATTGGCCAACAAAACTCAGAGGGTTAGACCGCGTGTATAAACAGCAAGAACCACAAGTACATGCTGTAATAGCAGATTCTGTAACGATGCAGTCAGTCAGGGCAGATACCGAAAACAACCTGACTATACAAGAAACCTTGCGTTTCTTATGTTGAGAAGTTGCTAGCTTATGCAGTGACATTGCACAACTTCAGAGTCAGGATAAGTATAATAGACGTCGAGGGAGTCACTCGCGTCAACGTTTGGAATGGCCACGCGGTTGCTGTAAGGCACATTGCGAATTCGGACGCAGTGCGAAGTGCCAAGGTAAAAATTGTATATACCCGCGATTAGGTAGATCCAGATGGAAAGGAAGCACAAAACCAGTTAAGAAAAATCCATCACCGGGAAAAGGACAAAACGCCCGCTAGTAGGAGCCGTAGGGGGGTTCCATTGCAAAGGCTCCCAGATATGCCTTTAAAAGGCATACTCAAATCTAAAGATGCGACTAGAGCAAATAGCACCGAGATAGATGGCAAGAGAGTCCGATTCTTACTAAGTGGGGATCTGGAAAACATTGCCGGATTGTTCAGCAACAAGTTCATTATTTATGATGAATTATCTGGATTAGAATTTCTCATTGATACGGGTACTGAGGTAAGCATAGTTAGGTCAGACGTGGTGGAAGCAGATTGCCCCACATTTGATTATCAACTATGGGCCGCTAACGGTAGTCCGATTGGAGTAAAAGAGATGAAAGAAATGTCGGTAACATTAGGCCAGAAATCTTCCTTCCGATGGAATTTTCTAGTAGCCGATGTCAAGGACCATATCATTGGCATGGATTTCTTCACCCATTTTAAACTAACATTAGACCCCCAGACTAGGACTATCGCAGAAGGCATTGGGATAGCAACACCTACTGAGTCTAACACGTCGGCAGTTAGAACAGTCCTCTTACCTCGTCCAACAATCGCACATGACTTTGCCGATATAATCGAGAAGCACCTAGCAGTGTTTCAGCCTTTCAGTGCCGAAAGGATAGGTTTGAAGACCGGAGTAGAACACCAAATAGAATTGGTGGCTCCATTGCCTTGTTCACCGAAGACCCAACCATTGGCACAACACAATCAACAAGTTGCTTTGTCCGAATTTAACCAATTTCGCGAAGAGGGGATTTGTAGAAGGTCAAATTCCAATTTTACTTCCCCGATAGTGATAGTTCCTAAACCTGAACCGGGTCAATGGAGGGTTTGTGGGAATTATCGTCTATTAAACTCAGGGACGAAGGGAGATTCTTATCCTATCCCTAACCAGAGTATTTTGCTCCAAGATATAATGGGATATGAGGTTCATTCAACTTTAGATCTCCAGAAAGCGAACTATCAGATAACAATGGAAGAAAGTTCGATACCACTCACTGCAGTCAGATTTCCAGGAGCAGGATCGCATGAATTTCTTTGAATGCCTTTTGGTTTGAAAAATGCCAGTCAGACATTCCAGCGTTTGGCTGAATAAATCCTTCAGAATTGTCCATTTGCGAGGGTATATATAGATGACATAATTATTTTAGTCGCGCCCGAAATGAACATCGTACGCATTTGGAAACAGTTTTCACCAGGCTTGAACAATATGGATTAGTGGCCAAACTTAATAAGAGTAATATAGGTTGCTCTTCAGTTAAATACCTTGGTCATATATATTTTCCAAAGACGGAATTAAACCTTTGGAAAATAAGGTCCAAGCCATAGAGAACGTAACGGAACCCCGAACCGTACACCAGTTGCGAAGGTTCTTGGGCATGATCAGCTATTATCGTCGATTCATTCCAGGTCTAGTCGGAATTCTTGGATAGTTAACAAGCCATCTCACGATCAAGAAGTCTTGGCCTCTAAACTTCAGTCAAGATGACCGAGAAAATTTCCAAAAGGCCAAGGAAATGTTAAGTGACGTAACCACATTAGCACCTGTAGATTGGGAAAAACCTTTCGAGCTAGTCACAGATGCCTCAGATGTTGCATTAGGGTCAGTGCTACAGCAACGAGATCAGGACGTATTAGGGGCCTCAACAATTGGAATGCAAGCTTTAATAAAATTTATAGTAAAGTTTTCATCGCTAAAAAGAAAAATAAATTTTATCACATCAAAAAACGATGTATCGTTACTAAATGTTGTGGACAGCGGGGGGAGAGGAAGCATGGCCTCGAAGCCCGGGAAACGAATAGTAAAGAAGCCAACAAGGTTGAATCAGTAAAAGTCGATACTTGTTTAGATAAGTCGCTTTCTACATTTACTTTATTTTATGCTAACTTTTTGCTGTGTAATTTTATAATAAGTAACGATTTCGATTTTATAATATTATCTGAAACCTGGCTTAACAAGGATATTAAAAACCATGAATTTGATATTCCTCACTATTATTTATTCAGAAAGGACAGATCGCTGGATAAAAGAGGTGGAGGAGTACTCATTTATAGTAAATCTGTATTTAAGCCGAAAATTTTACATACTAGTGATGATAATGCTATCATTGATTTCTTATCTATACAATTTGATAATCTGTTCTTACTAGCGGTTTACAGACCGCCGTATGCTACTTTATTTAATGATCAAACATTTACCAATTCTTTTCAATCTATCTTTGACTGCCATGGCTATAATGTAGTGGTAGGTGACTTTAATAAGTTACAGGACTGTGAAATAACCAATTTTTTTTCTAACCATGATCTCAAGCAGATTATAAATGAATCAACTAGAGGTTCGCAATGCTTAGATCATGTATACTTAGAAATTGAAATGGTGAAATCGCACAGTTATGATGTTGTCAATTATTTCAAAGAATTGGATCACAAACAAATTATTTTACAATGGAACATCTTGAGTGGCATAACACAGAAAATAAGTTTTAAAAATGCACACGTGCACTGTTCCAGAATCAACTGGAATTATTTTAAAGAATTAAGCATACTGATTGATTATGAGAGTTTTTATTTCTTGAATACTGGCGAATTTGTTTTTTCTGTTTCATCGTTATTATCTATTTTATTTCAGGCATCTACGTTTACGGACATTATACCGAAACGAATTAATAGGAAATTTGTAAACTAAGAATTAAACGAGATAATATAATAAAGTGTAGTCTTATTAATAGTATTAAACAAATGAGGTTAGATTCCATAGATAACGAAATTAATTCATTACTGCTAATAATTCGTCAAAGATCAGAACGAATTATTTTGGCAAAAATGAAGAGTAATCCTAGATTAGGATTCAAACTCCTCACAGATTACAGTAAATAAAAGGAAAAGTTAAAGCTTATACTACCTGTGGATAAAACTGAGTATGGATTTCTCTGTGAATTGGAGGAAGTATTTGGCAATTTGATATGCAATCCACAGAATGAAAGAAATTTTATGGAACTACCTGACCCTTTGGGAGATCAGGAACCAGGACTTGTTATTGACAGTGATGAATTGATAAAATTGATGTTAAAAATCAAATCAAAAAAACAAAAAGATCACCTTGGTATTTCGATTGATAATCTGCTTCAATTACCCTTAACATTTAGGAATGTGCTCTGCAACTTTATAAATAGAATTTTGAAGAATGGGAAATTACCAATCGATATACTAACGATAGTAGCTAAGCCGTTGCCAAAAGTAAGTAAGCCAACGAGCGCCAGTGATTATAGAATAATCTCTATTATCCCTTCGTTCTTGAAGATAATAGAACGATTGATACTTGATCATTTAGAACGTATGTTACCGGCTGATTTTGACTTATGTCAACATGGCTTTACGAAAGGTAGATCGACAACTACTAATATGCTTTCCATGTGGAAACATGTAATAACATTATACGAGAATAAGTTAGATGCATTAATTGTATTTATAGATATCTCAAAAGCTTTTGACTCTATATATTTTGATGCTATTTTGAATGCGATTAGTTTATTGAATATTGATCCGAATATTTTTAGATTACTTAAATACTATTTATATAATCGACGAATGAGTATTCAAGTAAACGATTTGATATCAAAATCGAAAAGAGTAACAAGTGGAGTTCCACAGGGATCAAGTTTGGGGCCAATTTTATTTAAAATTGTATTTGCACATTTAGAAACTAAGATCCCTAACGGTCAAGTTTGCAAATTCGCCGATGATTTAAAAATAATCTTCCCAATTGATCCAAAGAATGTCAAATTCTCCAAAAATAATGTGACATTAGATTTGTATGATTTGAGTAAATACTTGATTACACTAGGGCTGAGAATAAACAATAAAAAGATGAGAGCTTTAAAAATAGGTAACAGAACAAACTTTCATTATGTTTATTTTCATGATTCTGTGATTAATGATGTGTCTGAGATTAAACTTATGCAAGAAATTAAGGATTTAGGCATAACTATTCAATGTACAGCTTCTGACGAAAGACATATTGAAAGTATAGTAGGCAATGCCAAGAAAAGATGGGCACTAATAAAACGAAATATCTTATCAAATGATATAAAACTTCAAATGTATATAATATGGATTAGACCGGTACTAGAATATGCTGTCGCTACTTGGAATCCATTAAAAAAGGATTTGTCCAATAAGATAGAAGCTGTACAAAGAAAAGTTTGAAGCATATAAGTCCTATTTCTTGCACTATATACGCCTCTTGATTACAGTTTATTTCATTGAAATCTTCGTTGTTTTCGGAGAATGTGCTATTGTATAAAAGTTTTCCATTTGAACCAGTGGACTGGTGCCTATATGACTCCGATAAGAAAGAGTCATGAAGTTGGAACTAGATCTGGACATTTGGCAATATCTCCTCCTTTGGTGGGGAATGTAGCGAGCAAGTTATTCTCTTTCTCGAAAATCTACAAAATTTATAACCAATTGCCGAAGGGGCTAAGAGAAATGCCTCCATCTAAGATGTCTTTTAAAATTATATCTACTGAACTTGAAAAAGTCTGCAATCCTTCTGATATTTTTTGTTTATTTGATTATGATAATACTTTCTCATGGTTGAATAAAAGACAAGGTTAATTGTTATCGGAAACAGATTTTCTTGATATTTTTATTTCCAAGTTTTGTATTATTATAATTGAAATGTTATGCACTATAACTTCATGTTAGTTAACATTACATACAATAAATTGCTAGTCATGGTTCTCAATTTTTGCATAATGTTACACTCGAATTATACCTTAATTGTTCCTAATTTGATGATGATTTCAGTCGAACTTTCTGATATTGATATATCGTATAGTACAACTAGTGAGATATACTTATCTACATGAGATTAATTGCACAATTATTGTGATGTGATAATCTTTTATATATATATTGTACATTTTCCAATTTTATTATTTCATGGAATATGTGTGGTTTGAATCCAAATAAAGACTATTCTATTCTATTCTATTCTATTCTATTCAATTCTATACAGAAACAGTTTCGCTCTAATATTCTTCTCAAATATATATATATATATATATATATATATATATATATATATATATATATATTCTATTCGATTCTAATATAAATAGCCAAAAACGATCTGAAACTGTAATGCAGGCATCATGAATTTTAAATAAGCTGTATTCAATTAAAATATGATAGAAGTATTTTGTATTTTTATACGATATAAACTAAAGTGTGCAGAGTTTGAAATTATTTTAAAGCATTTATTCCTGGCTATGTTTGAAGTGATCCAAATAACGATGAAATCGGTATACTGGATGTATCTTCTCTGCGAACTAATGCAGATTCCAGATTTTAATGTCAATAAAGTTCTAGGAAATGTGTATTCAGTTGTTCATGCCTTTTTGTACATCAAAGAAGTTTCTTAATCCAAACTCATTGTTTCAGTAAAGATTTCCAAGTAAGAGATCATTCGTTCATGTTTACAAACAAATTGTTTTTAACGCAATTTCTTTCTATGTTGCTTTCCTTTATTTGGGGTGGTAAACTCTCGACTTGTGAAAGTATTTGAAAAACAGTACCAGATATCCTAAGGAAAAATGACAAGTGTGCGCACAGATGATGTTAGCCGAAAAAAGACTCAGATGATTGCACAAAATGCGATCGCCCAAATATTTATTTCATTCAATTCACATACATTTCCATCAAAACAACTAAAATACTTAATAGTTCCTAGTTTTTGTTGATAATTTTGTAAATATTCTGATGTATAATTTAGAAAAGACAATTTGAACAATATTGAACGTATTTGCATTTTTCTCCTTAAAGTTTAAACGGGTCCGTGCCATTCTGTAGTATACGCAACTGAAATTTTATACTCATGCTAGACTTCTCAAATTTCAAAGCAACAATATATAAATGAGCTTCTGTATGGTGGAGTTTATGCAACAATTTGCAAAAAAGAGATTAATTACTGAAAGATGAGTTTAGTACTAATGAGCGAATATGTTAATCGTCATTCAAAATTTTGTGCTCATTTTCATGCATCAATTTAATTCCATTAGTTAAATGTGTGTGGTAATTTAGCATTAAATGCCATCGTGCAAAAATTATGTTGAACTAGTTCGTTTTGAAAAGGCTAAGTTTCGCTAAAAGTCTATCGATAAGTCTGATGTCTCATGTTTAGTGGTGATCCACACGCAAGTAAATAAAGACATGTTTCTGGATCTGATTTTGCGTGCAATTCAGTGTAGGCAGAGCACATAACCAACTGAGATTTTCGTAGTTTTAAATCCTTATGCAGTCATAACAAAGTTGCAGAAATGTTTATAGAAAAAAGTGAGACAATTCCAGAAGAAAACAACAGTGAAATGTAGAAGGAATTAAAAATAGAAAAATGAACACAATTTAATTATTTTTATTTTCATGATACTGTGATTATTGATGTTTTTGAGATCAAACTGCAGCATGAAATTAAGGATTTATATATAACTATTCAATGTACAGCATTTGCTGAAAGACATATTGAAAGGATAGTAAGCAGTAAATGTATATGCTGCCGCTCCTTGGAATCCATTTGAAAAGTGATTGTCAAATAAGCTAAAAGCTGTAAAAAGAGATCTATTTGAAACCAATATAGAAAGATTCGTGAAGTTCGAACTAGATCTGGACATTTGGAGACCTCTCCTCCTTTGTTGAGAAATGTCGCGGGGAATTTATTCTCTTTTTTGAAAATTTACAAAATTTACAATCAATTGCGAAAGCGGCTTAGAGAAACGCCTCCTTCTAAGACGTCTTTTAAATTTTTATATACTGAACTAAAAAAACCAACAATACTACTGATCTTCTTATTTTCATTATATTTATACTTTCTCATGGTTGAATAAAAGAAAAGGATATTAGTGATCAGCAACATACCCTCTTGAATTTTTTATTTCCAAATTCCGTATTATTCAATTTAAATGTTATGCATTATATTATCGGGGTATTTTTGCTTGCATTATGGTTTTAGATCGTTTTTGGCTATTTAGAATAGAATCGAATGGAATATCTTCATTTGGATTCAACCACACATGTTCTATTAAATAGATAATAATATTAAGAAACGTAAAATATATAAATTATATCACATCATATAAATGTGTCCAGTTAGTCTAATATAGATAAGTAAATCTCCCTAATTATGATATACATCATATCAACATCAGAAAATTTAGTAGTAATATCACTGCATACGATATATCAATTTGGTACAGTTATTATGATAGAGGAAAAAACGGTCTATTTAATTAATCGCTTTCGTTCAGTAATAGATTTCAAAATTTAATTATAGAATCATCATCAAAATTCACATACCTGATAATAGGAAAATTAAAGTATAATTCGAGTGTAACATTATCGAAAAATGAGCACCTTGACTAGTAATTGATTATTTGTACTGTTAACTATTATGATAATATTGTATCACGTGGCTCCGCGTTACAACCCAACGATATTCAATTTTTACAAATACAGTGCTCTTTAAGGTCAAATAATCTAACTCTGTTTTTACGCAATTTTTATCTTAACTGTGATTTTAGAAACAATCTCTGTTAGTTTCAAGCAGTTTTAATTGAAAATAGTGCAAAGAAAGACAATAAATTCACATATGCACTATAATCCACTGCAAGTTTCCGGCGAATTGCGCGAATGTGTGTAAACGCCCCAGAAGTTCTCCTAGACTCTTGTGACCAGCTTGGGTTGACTTGGGTTATTGTTCCTTCTGTTGTGGCATTGGAATCTCGCTGAGTAACGTCGTTCAAGTTCTACAGTAATTGGCTAGTCTCTCTAATTGTACAGCAACAAGATTGGCATTACTGATGTTGCCAATGTTGGTAAAGAAATTCGAATATCAGCGTATGTGAAAGGTAGGAGACAGCACTTTGGAGACACGCACAGTAGCCATGTATGGCTACTTGCACATTTTTGGTTAACGGGAAGTTTTGCTTTTTTTCATTGCTGCGGCGTAAATCGAATTGAATTTAATTTACGCAATATGTCGGCAATTGCTTTGTGTCTTTACATCACTTTCCTCTCTGAAAAAAAGAAAAAAATATTCCTTTCTGCGAGGCTAGATAAGAAATGCATGTCAGAGTTCGAACCCAGTTAAGCATAAAAAATAATGTACCATAAATGCTGACCTGAAGTGTGCTTGTTGGTTGCCTCAAAAATGATAGGATGCCAATTAACCACTAGGAATTGCTACACAAATTGTTAGCTCTAGTGGCCGGTCATACCGCGTGAGGTAAAATAGAGCAGTGTAAGATTTTGGAGACGCAGCGTGAGGATTTTGAGGTAAATCGCCACTGAAGTAGCCATCTTTAAATTAAAACCTAGGCAAGCTGGATCGTAGTCAATGTGTTTATATACGACCAAAGGAGCTAGTGTGTGCTCGACGTTGTGGTCAAGATATTTGTAGAGTGGTCTTTGTGCAATTGATGAAGTTTAGATATGCATTGAAAGTAGCCTGTAACATCATATGAAGCTCATAACTACTTAGCGTTGCTACACGAAAGCGTTAGCTCCAAGTAGCTGGTCATACCAAACAGGCAGTGTGATGTCAGATGAGACATACATTATAATGTAAAAATGTATACATTAAAATTAAAGGTAACTGCATAAAAATTATGTATACGAACATTGCCTCAGAGATGGCATAAAACCAAAGAACTGTTCGAAAATGCTACACATTCGTTAGCTAAGAATAGCTGGTTATGCCACGTGAGATAAATGCGAAAAATAACGTAAAGTTGAAAATTTTGATACGTAGAATAACGAAAAGTTAAAGTTAAAAAAAATATTAATTACGCGTTATGCAAAGCAGGTTATTGAGATTGTGGGCAGACGGAGCCTGAGACATGTGTAGGAGGTTGACTGATCTTAGAATCAGGCGATTCGATAAATGGTTTCAACCTGTCTATACTTACTGATGTCGGTGTCGCGCCTTGCATAGTAATGAAGTATTTGGTTTGTCTGAGCAAATCGGGTAAGGACCGCGATAATTTGTTTGTAGTGGTGCAACAGCAGTGTCGTTGCAAACGAGTTCTCTCTTGCAGCTGTGGAGCTGTGGGTGAACGAAGACTGAACGAGGCGTATGTCTCGGCTGCTGTTCAGACATGTTACCAAAATGAAGTCGAAGGCGGGTAGCTTCGTCTTGTGGGTCATCCTGTGCGGGTAGTAGACGAAGGAGCTGACTAGGCAGACGTAGATCCATGCCATACAAGAGTTGTGACGCAGACGTTTTAATGGATTCACGAGTACGGGAACGCATGGCATGCAGAACTAAAGGTAGTGCATCAACCATTAATGGGCGAGGATGCTAAAAAAGCTTTGAGTTCCCTATGCATTCTCTCGAGCATACCGTTAACTTGGGGATGGTAGGCAGTCGTCTGGCGTTAGGTGCATCCGATGTACCGCAAGGTAGTTTTAAAACGATCCGATGAGAAGCAAGCGCCTCTGCCAGTGATGACCTCATTGGGAACACCATAATGAGATAACCATGCAGAGGTAAAACCGTTAGTTACTGCCGCAGGCCACCGTGTAAATATATCATTCATAGTTAGAAGGTAACTGAAACCTTGAACCTTTGTCAGACGAACTAAGTCGATGTGGACGACGGCTAGGCGAGATAGTAGTTCGGATAGGTTAAACCTTAGAACGAGTGTGCCATGTGATCTTGTTTTTTGGCAAATGGTACACTCGGAGACCCATCGTTTAGCGTTCTGCCTAAGTCTGTGACCTCAGAAATGATCTATGAGAAGTGAATTGAGTCGAATACTTTTCTCTGAAGGCTGGTCGGCAGAACTGGCTTGTTGGACTGCGTACTCGTGAAGTAAACAATTGGTAATCCTTCCCAGAGACGGCTTATGAACTTGGTTGGAGGACAGGCTATTGAATTTTGTATGTGAATGTCACCGCGTTGTTCCTTTCGGAGGATGGATGGCGTTAGTGCAGGTTCACTGAGTGTCACGGAGTTGACAGTGAATGGCGATGGCGCAGGTGGTTTTTGAAATACCTCTGGCCTGGAAAGGGCATCTTAAATGAAGTTTTGTTCGCCCTTGACGTGAAAGATGTCAAATTGCCATTCGCTTAGACGTAAAAGTTGTCCTTCCACTCTGGCAGGGTACTTGGCGATAGTTGAAGTTGCGTTTCGAAGTGCACTAACTAATGGTGCATAATCTGTGAAACGAACAAATCTGCTACTGATAAAAGGTCGCATTGCGTCGTGGATGGCGAGGAGTTCTCGACCAAAAGTTTCGTATCTCGTTTCTACTGGTTGGAGAGTACGCGAGTAGAAACTGATAGGCTTCCGAACTCCGTCGATCTCTTGTTCCAAAGTGGCTCCAATAGCGAATTAAGAAGCAACTATCGTGAGTAGAAATGTTCGTTTAAAATCTGGATGCGCTAGCATTGTGGCATTTGCTAACGATTCGATGGCGAGTCGAAGTAATTTCTCGTCTTTGGATGACAATGTAATGATGGAATTCTTGCTAAGTCCTTTTCGATTCCGCAGGTGTCTGCATAAAGGATAAAAGTTGTCTTGAAAGGCCTGGAAGGAACTTGCGATAGTAGTTTAGTACTCCCAGAATTTTCTGCAACTAGCTAACAGTCTTTGGTGACTTGATAATCTTGATTGAATTCACCTTTGACGCAAAGGTTGAATACCTTTTGGCGTGATACGATGCCCTAAAAGTCCACGGATGTAATTGCAATCTACGTCATGTCACAGTTGATCTTGAATCTGCGGTTGGTTAAGCGTAGGAGGACATTTCGTAGATGCTTGGCATAAGATTCTTAGTCTGAACTAAATACCATTATGCCATCGTGATGTGACATACAATAAGCAGAGTCGTCGTGAAGTATGTTGTCCATGAATCTTTGAAAAGTCTGTGTAGCAAACTTAAGTCCAAAAGGCATGTAAAGATATTCGAAAAGGCCAAATGGAGTGATGACTGCAGTCTTTTCAATATCCACTGGTGCTACCGGGATGTGCTGGTAGGCTTGTCTGAGGTCAATCACTGAGAAGAAATTGCTGCGGTTGGTCTGATGATTCCCTCTTCCAAAAGCCTTCAGAATTCCTCTTGGGCAGCTTTCAGTTTAGCAGGAGCCAGTGGTCGCTTCTTGAATGCAATAGGTTGTCCTTATGTTGCGATATGGTGCATCGTGTTGGAGACTCGTAGCTCTGACTTGTTAAGATCGAAAAGCGACCTGTAATTTTGAAGAGCTGCTGATATTTCTGCTGAATGATGCACTGGGATTGGCTTAATGACCTGTAATTCCAAACGCTAGGAGGCAAGTGTTCAAAAACTTTGCTCAAGTCCGGTGGAGGGGTCCATGAACTTTTTATTGGCAAGATAAACAATGAACCTAAATTTCAAAAGGGAATTAAGGCCTATTATATTGTGTGAGACCTTGGCAATAATGAAGTTGTGAGAAAATTCAGGCTGTAAATATATTTTGAGTGTGCGATACAAGTAGCCATAAGTAGGTAAGGGCTCGCCTGTAGCCGTTGCGAGGAGAACGCCTAGCGACATCTCGGCCATTGAATCACCCTTGAGAACTGAGACTGCTGCACCTGTGTCTACGATGAATTCTTCGCCGGTTCTGAAATCAAGAAGGTGCAGAAGTTCGTTGGGTTCCTTGGCCGGGTCAAGCAAACAAGTGGGCTGGTAATTGCGACCGGCGTTGTCCGTTTGGCTCTCTATGTGATAAATTCGGCGTGGACAAAAAGAGTCGACAGGAATGTCGGATTGTAATTGGTTTCTTCCCTGTGGCACCGTTGATGCCGTTGATGCGCAGAAACTACGGTCTTCTACTTTCTGCGCCAGACGTTTCCCGATCCTGATGCACCACTGCGTCTGTGTTCTGTTGTTGTTTCCGTCAACTGTGGAAATTGACACTCATTCAAAAATTCTTCAGAACGACAAAGACAGGCTTGGCATGAATAAAAAACTTCTGGTGATTATAGCACCATTTCTTTGGGGCATATCTGTTAAAGGATTGCGGGGATCTGGATCGCCACCTACCGTTATAATTTGTTTTAGGAATGAATTTGGGTCGGGCATTCACTTGAATTTGCTCGGATTTCGTTATGGCCAATCCTTCTATAACTTTAGCCACGTTCGCTGCTGTCCTCTCTAAAGACGTAAGCCTATCATCTTGCGGGGGTGGAGAAAAATATGACGGATTTACCTCAGGTTCCAAAACCCTACATTCTTACTCACATCTCTCAGATAAGTCATCTATAGAGAGAGTGTTGGGAAGCTGTCTGGCGAATAATTTTAATAATTGTGGAAGATTGTTAATAAAAACAACCTTAGTTTCATGGTCAGAAATATTGGTTTTATACCAATGTTTCCGTAATTCCCTTAAAATCTCGATGGGGCAAGGTTTGGCATGTCTAACAGTGCGTTTTTTTTTGCTCAGTTTCTGTGGGCCCTAGCAAGGATTCTACTTCATTCTGTAGGCCCAAAATTGGATTAGGTAGCTACCTAATGGCCTCAAACTTACGATAAATCTGTCCCAGCAATTCAGACAGTATTTAATGACTGTCATAATCTGGAAATGGGGAGAAAGCGGAGTCGATGCGCATAAAGAATAGTTCACTATCTCCATCCCAAACAGGAACATCAATATTTAAAATTGGACCTGACATTCTTACACTCTTACGTAATCTTAAAAGCATAAATTTATAAGCAAGATGAAAATGTATAAATATACTTTAAACGAAACGCTTACCCACTAAAAGCTTCCACAGTTGAAAGTGTATCTTCCGCAGTTGAACCTGCCGAGAGATGAGCACAGAACACAGATGAAATTAGTTACTTCACAAAACACGTCAATGTTTGTTCACAGTCTTGTACGTAGATACTAACAGCTTCCAAAATTGAAAGCTTCCGCAGTTGAATTTGTCGAGCACGTACGTGCAGCTTTATACGTAGGAAAATTAAATAGAACATATACCCCAAAAAAATTCTTAGAGAGAACATATATACCCAACAAAATTCCCAGAAGACCACGACTTTAGAGAGAACATATATACCCAACGAAATTCCCAGAAGACCACGACCAGAGTATAAAAAAACGTATAGGAAAATGTTAATCTTATTTTAATCCCAAATAAATGAAAAATAACGCCAATTTTATTTATACCAAAAAACAGTATAGTACTCAGTATCCTAGCGCGATCGCCAATTTTGTAAATGCCCCAGCTTCAAGTAAATGCCGTAAGACATTACAAACGTGGTTAGAGTGCCATAAAATAAAGAATTAGTACTGTTAGGGGCCCTTAACGGGGCCCGTCTTGCTTGATCTGGCAACTGCCGAGAAGGTCCATAAGTGTCATCTCGTCTAGAAGTACTCCTAGACACTTTTGACCAGCTCGGGTTGACTTGGCTTGTTGTTCCTTCTGTTGTGGCATTGTAATCTCGCTGAGTAACTTCGTTGAACTTCTGCAGTAATTGGCTCGTCTCTCTAGTTGTACAGCAAACAGATTGGCGTTACTGATGTTGCCAATGTTTGTAAAGAATTCCAAAAATCAGCGTATGTGAAAGGTAGGAGACAGCACTTCGGAGACACGCACAGCAAAAGGCAATCGCGACAACTGAATTGCATGGTAAATTCACCTTGCTTAAATGACCATGCAAGTAGCCATATATGGCTATTTGCACATTATTGGTTAACGGCAAGTTTTACGTTTTTCTCATCGGTGCAGATTAAAAGGAATTGAACTCAATTTAAGCAATATGTCGGCAAATGCAAGTATGTATTATGTTTTGCGAACCTAGTAACAAATTAGTTCATTATGACCAGAAGGATAAACCAAAGGCAGCATGAACGGAAAGTATAATCTAATGCACATTCGTTTCGTGCTTACTGGCGACTCATCAGTAGGAGCCGGTATTACGCCCTTTAACCACTATATATTTGGTAGAAGAATGTGGAATAATAGGACGGTACAATCTCCTAGACGAATGTGTAAACCTGTAATAGTGAAGCTAACATCATCTAAAGTCAACGACAATGCGACTTCAATGCTAACTCACACTATATAATATATATACCGAGTCTGTAAAGGATACTAACACTATGGCTATTGTGTTAGTAACTGATACCTTTTTGAAATCGATGAGTACCGGATACTAACACTATGGTTTCCGAGTCGGTACATGATACCAACCTGATGGATATAAATTTATGCTAAAGTTCACCCAAATTGAGAATTACAGACAATTTCCGAACACCTGTTACTCCAGTTAAACCATACACTCTGTCCTTCATCGATATCAGTTATCACATTTCGCGGAAAGCATGACATCATTCAATTCAAAGCAACAAACAGTATTTAACTGTAATGTCGGCAAATGGTTTGTGTCGTTACAGATATATATATATATAAAGCAAAACCCTATTTATTACAATTAAATTCGTCGATCAAGAAATCTCAATTAAAACTGCTTGAAACTAACTTAGATTGTTTCGATAATCGAAGAGAAATATTGTGTAAAACAGAATTAGATTATTTGACCTTTATGAGCACTATATTTGTCAAAATTTACCATCCTTCGGTTTTAACGCGGAGCCGCGTGTTACAATATCATCATATTAGTTAACAGTACAAATAGGCAATTGCTAGACATAGTGCTCATTTTTCCATAATGTTACACCTGAATTATACCTTAATTTTCCTATTATCAGGTATGTGAATTTCGATGATGATTCTATTATTATTTTTGTAATCAATTATTCAACAAAAGTGCGGGAATGCTTTATTTCAAGGTCTTTGCACCACTGATTAAATTCTTTCGACTCAAACTGTGCGCCTTGATCGGTAACAATAACTTGTGGTGCACCGAATCGACTGAGCCATCGCTCTTCTAAGCACGTTATAATCTTTTCTGTTGTGATCTTCTTCAGTGGTACAAACTCGACCCATCGGGTAAACTTATCGACCATGGAAAACACATAGGACACGACGCCGCGAGCTACCGGCAGTGGACCTACCAGGTTGATATGCAGAAACTCGTTCCATGCAGTGGCATTGAAAGCAATCGGAGTGACTTTTCTCGTTTTTGTGGTTTACAACGTTGGCATGTAGTGCACTGTTGACAATAGCTACGAATTTCTTTGGACATGCCAGGCCAATACAATCGTGACTGCAATGTCTCAATGAGCCGCCCAGCGCCGGGATGTCCTAACGTTTCATGCCAAAAGGCCATTAATTCTGTTCTTATAGATTCTGGCACAAACCATTGCACTGTTTGTCCTTCTTTCCGCACCAACAGGCCGTTCTGTAGACTCAACGTTTTATATGGTGCAGACACCACTGTGCCGTTTTTTAATTGATTGACTATTTCCTGACATGAAGCATCTCTTCCCTGTTCTTCAGAGACTTTTATAAGCGGCGAAACCCGCACAGCGGAAATTCTGCTGAGCGCATCGGCCGCCGCATTCTCGATTCCTGCTCTATGATGAATTGATATATCGTACTCTTCTAGTTCTTCAATGGCTCGATGTACACGTTTCTTCTCAATACATAGTGATCTCCAATGCACTAGCGCTTTGTGGTCGGTAAAGACGTCCACGTGTCCCCCGATGACAAAATATCTAAACTTCCGCAGCGCCCATTGTACGGCAAGTAATTCTTTTTCTGTGACTGTATAGTTCTGTTCCGCCTTAGTGAGTGTGCGACTTATATATTGCGCAGGACGTCCGTCAGCTTGTAACACCGCTCCTATACCAATATCTGACGCGTCTGTAACAATTGACATATTACCTACCGGGAAAATCAAAATAGTTGTATCTATTAATTTCTGCTTACATAGCACAAACGCTTATTGAGCCTCCTCCGTCCAACGAAATGGTATCTTGGCACTAGTTAACTGAGATAAGGGCTGTTGCGTAACCGCCATCCCTGCGAGGTATGGTCTATAAAAATTCTTCATACCAATAAACCGGCGCAATTGTTTTCTAGTAGTAGGCACCGGATAATCCCTGATAGGTTGTACATTCGAATCTAACGGCATGCATCCGTCCGCTGAGACTAAGTGCCCCAAGAACCGCACTTCTTGACCTATCTGTACCTTTTCTGGATTAAAATGTAATCGCCATTCTACAGCTTTGGCCAACATCTTCTGCAGCCTCACACGTAATTCGTGTTCAGTAGTGGCCCATATAATAACATCGTCTACGTAAGCTGTTGTACAAGTTAAGTCAGACACGAACGAGTCCATCATTCTTTGGAACACTTTCGGTGCGTTTTTAAGGCCAAATGGTACCCGGGTGAATTGGAAATGACCTTGGGGTACTTGTACCGCTAATTTCCATCGGTCTTCGGGCCGCACGCCTATTTGCCAAAATCCCTGTTTAAGATCAAGCACGGCAAACCATTTGCCTCCTGCTAGCTGTAAGAACAGATCACGCAGAGCCGGCATGGGATACGGGTCCGGTTTAGTTACTGAGTTCAATTGCCTAAATTCAGCCGCTGGTCGGAGCGAACCATCCTTTTTCGTAACATAAACCATCGGAGCACGAAAAACAGATGTTGACGGTTCAAGAACGCCGGCTTCTATCATTTCTTGGGTTGCTCGAGTCCCTGCTGCTAATTTCTTTGGAGGAGCACCATATACTTTTGGTGGTTCGTAACCGTCATTTAGTTCTAGCCATAGCTTAAACTGGTCAACCGTCGGCCCTGGACGCTCGCTACAATCAGGCAGTTGGAATATAATGTTATATTGGGTTTGAAGATTCTTCCACCACCCAGGCAGACAACTGGTCTCCTCCTGCATCTTAGGGGTACATATAGACTTTATTGAACTTATTCCCTCAGGCCGCGATAGGCATACACGTTTATTTTGACAGTCTATCGTCTTAACCCATTTTCTAATGAAATCAAGTCCCAATAAGGGTGTTTGCGTATTCGAAACAACAAAAGACATATGATAGACATTTTCATTTATTAACAACTTCGTGTCCCACTCGCCCACAGCCACCATCGATGCGCCCGATGCCTGACATAAACTTGCTTTCGTAGGTTTTACATTGTTCAATGGCCAAGTCAATGGTAGTACCGACACATCAGCTCCAGTATCCAATTGCATTATTACTGGCTGTCCGTTGAAGAGTTCTAAAAATTTAACTTTAATAAAAATTCTTACATTTGACAATGTTTCCCACACTTACTTTTCTTCAAAGGCCATCTGGTTTGGACCACTTTTTTGTTTGTTCTGCTGGTCTTCATTCGATCTACCCGTCGGAGCCACCAAAGGATTAATATTTGTGCCCTTCGCTCTCCCACCTTTATTTGTGAGATTGTGCACCCTGTTACCCCACTGCACTGGCCGTTCTCGAGGAGCAGTACATGGGTTTTGCTGACGCTTATACGTCGTATTCGTCGGAGCTGGAGTCCTTATATACTGACTTTGCTTCCAGGCCACTGGCTGTTGCCTTCTGTCGCGGAACTGCTTATTATGCCGCGAAGAATTCCAATACGGTATGTCGCTCCTGACAGATGTCGTAACTGGACCTATGCGTGGAGATGCAGCTGCCACTTTGTTTGTCATTATGGCCGAACTTTGAAGAGCCTAAAGTCTCTCTTCAAGGCCTCCCTGGGCGCTGGATATTTCACCGTATCTGGTAGGATCCAGCAGCATGAACATGATGGCCTCATGTGGTTGCAAGCCGGGTAAAGACTCGGTAAGCTTCGAGAACCACCGCTTGATACGTGCCATGGTATCCATGGGCATCTCACCCATTAATGGTTTCAGGCTGTATAATTCTAAGAACACTTCCTGAGGCCTAGCCCGGAAATGATCCAACACGCGTCTTTTGTATTCTTCATACGTGAGGTCAACCGGCAATTCCAATTGGACTGCTACTGTCCGGTCCACTAATTCCTGGATAGCTACACGCACAATAGGTGCTTCCAATGTAAATTCTTGGGCTCGAACTGATGCTTCAAATTTTTCAACCACAATTGTGGCCTTTCCACATCTAGTGGTGCCAACATCGGCTTAAACTCTGATGACGGTCTGAAATAACTCGTCGATTCGGCTGAAAACGCCGGCATATTTCCTCCTGATTCCTCTTCGGCGCGGTCGCCATTGTTATTTTGAGGGGTTAACTGTCGACTTGTGAAAGTATTTGAATAACATTACCAGATATCCTAAGTAAAAATGACAAGTATGCACACAGATGATGTTAGCCGAAAATAGACTCAGATGATTGCACAAAATATGATCGCTCAAATATTTATTTCATTCAATTCACATACTTTTCCATCAAAACAAATAAAATACTCAATAGTTCCCAGTTTTTGTTGATTATTTTGTAAATATTCTGATGTATAATTTAGAAAAGACAATTTGAACAACATTAAACGTATTTGCATTTTTCTACTTAAAGTTTAAACGGGTCCGTGCCATTCTGTAAAATACGCAACTGACATTTAATACTCATGCTAGACTTCTCAAATTCCAAAAAAACATTATCTTAATAAGCTTCTGTATGGTGGAGTTTATGCAACAATTTGCAAAAAGAAATGAATTACTGAAAGATGAGTTCAGTACTAATGAGCGAATATGTTAATCGTCATTCAAAATTGTATGCTCATTTTCAGGCATCAGTTTAATTCCATTAGTTAAATGTATGTGGTAATTTAGCATTAAATGCCATCGTGCGAAAATTATGTTGAACTAGTTCGTTTTGAAAAGGCTAAGTTTCGCCAAAAGAAAATATGTGTCCTATTTAAGGTTACTTGAATGGTCGACCGACATTGACCTCCTTGAATGTGACCGCGTTTGCATGTTTGTCATGTGCTTCCATTGAGTATGTTGCTCACACGTATTCTAATGAGATGAATGTCTTCGTTATTTTGCATAAAAAGGCCCGCACATATTGGCAGTCATCAATTAATTTGAAAACATCCTGACATGAAGTATCTTCTGTTCGCTTTCACTGTTCTGCTGTCTGTGGGCCTGATGATGGCGGCGGTGACTGTAATGCCGCAAGCCGTGCACGACGCAACCGAAAAAGTAGCCGTAGCAGCTGTGAGCGGATACTACGGTGATGATGACGGAGATTGGTAAATGAGGCCGAAAAGATGCATTTCTTAACGTAATGCGAACGCAACTTTACATCATTTAGGCACTGTTGTTGGTTTTCTCCAAATTTTGAAGAATAAATTTTCATTAATTATCACTATACCTTAATTTGTTTTTGCAGTTTTTTGTACATTCCATTACATGTTTAAATGTGTATGATACACGAAAAAGTATGTTGAAAGTAATTTGTAGAGTGTGGAGATACGCTTTCTCCACCGACCTTCCTAATTGATTCTTAAAAAAACATTACGTGTGTTTGAAGTCTACTGATAAGTCTGCTGTCTCAAGTATGGTGGTGATCCACACGAAAGTAAATAAAGACATGTTTCTGGATCTGATTTTGCGTGCAATTTAATGTAGGCAGAGCACATAACCAACTGAGATTGTCAGAGTTTTAAATCGTTATGCAGTCATAGCAGAGTTGCAGAAAGGTTAATAGAAACAAGTGAGAAAATTCGGGAAGAAAACAACAGTGGAATTATTGCCAGTCTCAATTCAGACTGCACCAATATCTTATGGAAGAATAAATGTTGACCAAGTGTGAGATTCGGATTATGAGTACAAATTTCTCCTGAGACTAAATGAGACTCAATTAATTTATTAGCTGCAAATCAATTTCAGTAATATTTGCTCTTTTATCGTTCAAATTTTTATTCTGTGATTTTTATTCACATTTTGTATACATCAGTTGTTGCACCGGTACGTTTAACTCATCATGACAAGCTATAATACAAATTATCAAAATCCCGTATATTTCGTAATATAACCGATCGTTTTATAATTGATGTATTCGACGAACTTTATCTCTTGAAACTAACTTTTACTCAAACTTGATCAGAATACTTTTAGATTACTCAGATTCTATCTATGTAATGAGTATTCAAGTCAATGATTGAGATCAAATCCGGAATATGTAAAAAGGGGAATTCCACAAGGATAAAGTTTGGGGCCAATTTTATTTAAAATCGTATTTGCACATTTGGAAACTAAGATCATTAATTGTCAAGCTTGCAAATTTGTGAATAATTTCAAAATAATCTTTTCAATTTATCCGAAAAAATATGCAGTTTAAAAAAAATAATGTGACACTAGTTTTGTAATACTGTAGAGGCCCTTAGGTCACTGCCATAAAGGGGTCTCTTGGATGCAAGGCCCGGAAAATCCATATATGCGGAATGATCATCTATCTTGGAACACTTAAGTTCCTCTGAACTATCTCTTAAGCTACAATCCTTAAGTCCGCTAGCCAACTGCTCTGTATCCTCAGTATTTAATAAACCAGACATGATATTATTAAATTACTTGTAATTTATATATTAAATTAATTGAGTAAGCTTACCCGGATACGCTGATGTCCACAATTTACTGAACTGAAATGACTGAGACCTTAAAACAAGTATTAACTTAAAATACCCAAAGCAAATTTGTGGTCCTTTTCGCTGATAATTAAAAACAACAAAATGACGAGAAGATTACAAATTTTTATTCACAAAGTATCGGTGATGGAACCACGCAGTGTCCCGCTTATGCAATTCAGAAACTCAGATCATAACCCTCTCATTTTTTTCCACAAGACAAGTCCAAAACTTCGACAATATGGACAAAAGAACTTTCAAAAAATTTTACAATATTTTTCAAAAATTACAATATTGTTTTACGAAACCAGCGATAACATCAAATGTCCAAAAATAAAAATTGATTTATTTTTATATGAGAGGTTAATTTCTGTCCGATAATTAATTTAACCTCTACAATACCTAAGTAGGAATTTGATAAAACTAGGGTTGAGAAAAAACAGTAAAAAGAAGAAGGAATTAAAAATAGAAAATAGAACGGAACTGAATTATTTTTATTTTCATGATGCTGTGATAAATGATGTTTTTGAGATCAAATTTCAGCAAGAAATTGATTATTTATATAAACCTATTCAATGCACAGCCTCTGCTGAAAGACATATGGAATGGCTAGTAAGCAGTTCTAAGAACAGATGGGTAATTATAAAAAGAAATATCTTATCAAAAGATATAAAATTACAAATGTATATTATTTTGATTAGACCGATCCTGGAATATGCTGCCGCATCTTGGAATCCATTAAAAACGGGATTGTAAATAAGCTAGAAGCTGTACAAAGAGATTTAATTGAAACCAATAATAAAGATTCATTAAGTTGGAACCAGATCTGGACATTTGGCGATCTCTCCTGCTTTGTTGAGAAATGTCGCGGGGTATTTATTCATTTTAGAAAATTTACAGAATTTACAAACAGTTGCTAAAGGGGCTTAGAGAAACGCCTCCTTCTAAAACGTCGTTTAAATTTTTATATACTGAACTAAACAAAAACCAACAATCCTACTGATCTTTTTAATTTTGATTATAATAATACTTTCTCGTGGTTGAATAACAGAGACGCTAATTGTGATCAGCAACATATCCTTTTGAAATTTCTATTTCCAAATAACGTATTATTAAATGTAAATGTTATGCATTATATCATCATATTATATTGTAACACGCGGCTCCGCGTTACAACCCAACAATTTCGATTTTGACAAATATGGTGCTCTTTAAGGTCAAATAATCTAACTCTGTTCTTACACAATATTTCTCTTAACTGTGATTTTAGAAACAATCTCTGTTAGTTTCAAGCAGTTTTAATTGAGATTTCTTGAACTGCAATTTTATTTGTAATTAATAGGGTTGTTTATTAAATAAACACACCCGCGCGCAATACGCATGGAACATGCAGTGGATTATAGTGTCACAGCGGATTTATTTCGCTCAGTTGGATTATTCGCAGTTTATGCAAGGAATTTACTGTTCGCATTTAACTATGCCTATCCGAATTTCAGAGAACAATGGATTATTATAATTACATAAGTTAAAACCATAGCAAAAAGTGAACTAATTATTTGTGAATTTTTTTCATTGAAGTTTTTACACGAATTTTATCCACCTTTCTTCAGTGCCATATTTTAACAGTGACTATGTTCATATCATCATGTATTTTCAATCGGTTACATATATTCATTTCAATTCAGACATTTGTGAAAGAATAATTGCTTGTGTGTAAGACATTCAACTTTGTAAACAGCGTTCATTTTGCTGCCGTCTAGAGCAAGACAATTTGGTTTGACTATGACTGGTGTTTGAGACATTCATTTGTGTTAAAATTTAATTTTATTGCCGTCTAGAGCACGGTCAATTTGGACTACTTATGAATTTATATGCGGTGTTATTTACATTAAGTTTGTGATCATTCGTATTAGTCTTCTCACATCACCCATCGGGAAAAAGCCGGGGATTGATCATGTGCACGGATCTCCACAGCCGCTACCAATCCAATGTAGGGAGTAATTAATCTCGCAAAAGTCCCCTACAATATAACAGTACAAATAATCAATTGCTAGTCATGTTTCTCATTTTTGCATAATGTTACACTCGAATTATACCTTTATTTTCCTATTATCAGGTATGTGAATTTCGATGATGATTCTATGTGGAGGATGTTAAATCCTCCGCCTTATGTAAAATAACATTGGATGATAAATTTAAACCACCATAGCTGATTCTAACGAATTTTATTTAAAAAGAATTTTTTCTTTTTTTTCCAGAACATTCTTCGTTTAAATAATTGATTTTAAATTATGCGCTATTTTCAGTTTTCGAGTAACTCGCTACGTAACTGGTATTGTAAATTTTGGTCTGCTGAATTTTAACATTTTTCTCTAGTAAACGATTCCATCATCATCAAATATAATTCTCCATCAATTGCCTTTGTTCTGATATAGAATAATATTGAAGGTGACGCCTTGGAACAGGTATAATTGATTCATCAGTGATTCAAGTATATATCTTTCTAGATTAAGTGCTGTGAGGAACAGCCTTCCAACTTTCGCTTTCTGATTGCCTAACAGTATGTATCGATTTAATTGTTATCTCATATATTCATGGATACCGATATTAAATTTGAGGACACAAGTAGGTTAGTGCAGGACATAGCGGACTTGAACTTAAGTGACGAAAATAATTATATAAGCCTATCAGACTCTAGTGTGAATTTTAGGACTTCCAGCGATCTGGCATCTATTGGGCTAACAGAGTCGAATTGGTTAGGGGCCTCAACAATTGGAATGTAAGCTTTAATTAAATTTATAGTAAAGTTTTCATCGCTAAAAAAAATTATCACATCAAAAAACGATGTATCGTTACTAAATGTTGTGGACAGCGGGGGGAGAGGAAGCATGGCCTCGAAGCCCGGGAAACGAATAGTAAAGAAGCCAACAAGGTTGAATCAGTAAAAGTCGATACTTGTTTAGATAATTCGCTTTCTACATTTATGTTATTTTATGCTAACTTTCGAAGTGATAAGAATAAGAACTTTTTGCTGTGTAATTTTATAATAAGTAATGATTTCGATTTTATAATATTATCTGAAACCTGGCTTAACAAGGATATTAAAAACCATGAATTTGATATTCCTCACTATTCTTTATTCAGAAAGTACAGATCGCTGGATAAAAGAGGTGGAGGAGTACTCATTTATAGTAATTCTGTATTTAAGCCGAAAATTTTACATACTAGTGATGATAATGCTATCATTGATTTCTTATCTATACAATTTGATAATCTGATCTTAACAGCGGTTTACAGACCGCCGTATGCTACTTTATTTGATGATCAAACATTTACCAATTCTTTTCAATCTATCTTTGACTGCCATGGCTTTAATGTAGTGGTAGGTGTCTTTAATAAGTTACAGGACTGTGAAATAATCAATTCTTTTTCTAACCATGATCTCAAGCAGATTATAAATGAATCAACTAGAGGTTCGCAATGCTTAGATCATGTATACGTAGAAATTGAAATGGTGAAATCTCACAGTTATGATGTTGTCAATTATTTCAAAGAATTCGATCACAAACAAATTATTTTACAATGGAACATCTTGAGTGGCATAACACAGAAAATAAGTTTTAAAAATGCACACGTGCACTGTTCCAGAATCAACTGGAATTATTTTAAAGAATTAAGCATACCGATTGATTATGAGAGTTTTTATTTCTTGAATACTGACGAATTTGTTTTTTCTGTTTCATCGTTATTATCTATTTTATTTCAGGCATCTACGTTTACGGACATTATACCGAAACGAATTAATAGGAAACTGTGTTAACTAAGAATTAAACGAGATAATATAATAAAGTGTAGTCTTATTAATAGTATTAAACAAATGAGGTTAGATTCCATTGATAACGAAATTAATTCATCACTGCTAATAATTCGTCAAAGATCAGAACGAATTATTTTGGCAAAAATGAAGAGTAATCCTAGATTAGGATTCAAACTCCTCACAGATTACAGTAAATAAAAGGAAAAGTTAAAGCTTATACTACCTGTGGATAAAACTGAGTATGGATTTCTCTGTGAATTGGAGGAAGTATTTGGCAATTTGATATGCAATCCACAGAATGAAAGAAATTTTATGGAACTACCTGACCCTTTGGGAGATCAGGAACCAGGACTTGTTATTGACAGTGATGAATTGATAAAATTGATGTTAAAAATCAAATCAAAAAAACAAAAAGATCACCTTGATATTTCGATTGATAATCTGCTTCAATTACCCTTAACATTTAGGAATGTGCTCTGCAACTTTATAAATAGAATTTTGAAGAATGGGAAATTACCAATCGATATACTAACGATAGTAGCTAAGCCGTTGCCAAAAGTAAGTAAGCCGACGAGCGCCAGTGATTATAGATTAATCTCTATTATCCCTTCGTTCTTGAAGATAATAGAACGATTGATACTTGATCATTTAGAACGTATGTTACCGGCTCATTTTGACTTATGTCAGCATGGCTTTACGAAAGGTAGATCGACAACTACTAATATGCTTTCCATGTGGAAACATGTAATTAAATTAGACGAGAATAAGTTAGATGCATTAATTGTGTTTATAGATATCTCAAAAGCTTTTGACTCTATATCTTTTGATGCTATTTTGAATGCGATTAATTTATTGAATATTGATCCGAATATTTTTAGATTACTTAAATACTATTTATATAATCGACGAATGAGTATTCAAGTAAACGATTTGATATCAAAATCGAAACGAGTAACGAGTGGAGTTCCACAGGGATCAAGCTTGGGGCCAATTTTATTTAAAATTGTATTTGCACATTTGGAAACTAAGATCCTTAACGGTCGAGTTTGCAAATTCGCCGATGATTCAAAAATAATCTTCCCAATTGATACAAAGAATGTCGAATTCTCCAAAAATAATGTGACATTAGATTTGTATGATTTGAGTAAATATTTGATTACACTAGGGCTGAGAATAAACAATAAAAAGATGAGAGCTTTAAAAATAGGTAACAGAACAAACTTTCATTATGTTTATTTTCATGATGCTGTGATTAATGATGTGTTTGAGATTAAACTTATGCAAGAAATTAAGGATTTAGGCATAACTATTCATTGTACGGCTTCTGCTGAGAGACATATTGAAAGTATAGTAGGCAGTGCCAAGAAAGGATGGGCACTAATAAATCGAAATATCTTATCAAATGATATAAAACTTCAAATGTATATAATATGGATTAGACCGGTACTAGAATATGCTGTCGCTACTAGGAATCCATTAAAAAAGGGTTTGTCCAATAAGATAGAAGCTGTACAAGAAATGTTGTGAAACATAATAGTCCTATTTCTTGCACTATATACGTCTCTAGATTACAGTTTATTTCATTGCAATCTTTGTGGTTTCGGAGGATGGGCTATTGTATAAAAGTTCTCCATTTGAACCAGTGGACTGGTGCCTATAGGACTCCGATAAGAAAGAGTCATGAAGTTGGAACTAGATCTGGACATTTGGCAATATCTCCTCCTTTGGTGGGAAATGTAGCGAGCAAGTTATTCTCTTTCTAGAAAATCTACAAAATTTATAACCAATTGGCGAAGGGGCTTAGAGAAATGCCTCCATCTAAGATGTCCTTTAAAATTTTATCTACTGAATTTGAAAAGTCTGCAATCCTGCTGATATTTTTTCTTTTTTTGATTATGATAATACTTTCTCATGGTTGAATAAAAGACAAGAATAATTGTTATCAGAAACAGATTTTCTTGAGATTTTTATTTCCAAGTTTTGTATTATTATAATTGAAATGTTATGCACTATAACTTCATGTTAGTTAACATTACATACAATCAATTGCTAGTCATGGTTCTCAACTTTTGCATAATATTACACTCGAATTATAACTTAATTGTTCCTAATTTAATGATGATTTCAGACGAACTTTCTGATATTGATATATCGTATAGTACAACTAGTGAGATATACTTATCTCGCCGTATCTGGTAGGATCCAGCAGCATGAACATGATGGCCTCATGTGGTTGCAAGCCGGGTAAAGACTCGGTAAGCTTCGAGAACCACCGCTTGATACGTGCCATGGTATCCATGGGCATCTCACCCATTAATGGTTTCAGGCTGTATAATTCTAAGAACACTTCCTGAGGCCTAGCCCGGAAATGATCCAACACGCGTCTTTTGTATTCTTCGTACGTGAGGTCAACCGGCAATTCCATTTGGACTGCTACTGTCCGGTCCACTAATTCCTGGATAGCTACACGCACAATAGGTGCTTCCAATGTAAATTCTTGGGCTCGAACTGATGCTTCAAATTTTTCAACCACAATTGTGGCCTTTCCACATCTAGTGGTGCCAACATCGGCTTAAACTCTGATGACGGTCTGAAATAACTCGTCGATTCGGCTGAAAACGCCGGCATATTTCCTCCTGATTCCTCTTCGGCGCGGTCGCCATTGTTTTGTCCACCTATGTTGGATGGTCCACGTACTTGTATGTCTTCCGTGTTTATTGTTAGCGTATCGTCTAGACGAGCCTTAACTATGCCTAATTCTGCAGTTAAATTATTCATTTGAGAGGTCAATGCCTGAATCAACGTTTCCAACCCACCAGAAGACATATTAAATGTACCACAAATGCTTTATTTTTACTCAATTATATATAGAATTTCGCTCGCACAACGAGCATCGATTTAATAAAACAAATTTACACATTAATTAATTTATGTTCACTTCAGCTCGAAGTCTGCTTTTCTCATTGGGTTGACTGCTTCTTTCTTATACGGGCGCTTCTGCGAGGAATTTCTGTTGAAATAATGTCTGCCCTAGATAAAACCCTTTGTTGATTATTTGTATTAAAGGTGGCCATTGCCACAATAACTAGGGAGATTTACTTATCTATATGAGACTAATTGGACATATTTAAGTGATGTGATATCTTTTATATATTTTACGTTTCTTAATATTATTATCAATTTGATAGAACATGTGTGGTTTGAATCCAAATGAAGATAATCTATTCGATTCTATTCAAAATAGCAAAAAAGATTTGAAACTATAATGCAGGCATCGCGACATTTAAATAAGCTATATCCAATTAAAGTATAAAAGAAGTATTTTATATTCTTATTCGATATAAACAAAAGTGTTCCCAGTTTGAAATTATTTCATAGTTTTTATTCTTGGCAGTATTTGAAGTGATCCAAATAATGATTAAATCGGTATACTGGATGTACCTTCTCTGCGAACTGTTACAGATTCCCGATTTTACTGTCAATAAAATTCTAGAAAATATGTAATGTATTGTTCAAGCCTTTTTGTGCATCAAGCAAGTTTCTTAATCCAAAATCAATATTTCAGTTAAGATTTCCAAACGTAAGAGATCATCCATTCATCATTACAAACAAATTGGATTGAACGCAATTTCTTTCGATGCTACTTTCCTCTATTTGGGGTGGTTAACTGTCGACTTGTGAAAGTATTTGAAAAACAGAACCAGATATCCTAAGTAAAAATGACAAGTATGCACAGAGATGATGTTAGCCGAAAATAGACTCAGATGATTGCACAAAATGTGGTCGGCCAAATATTTATTTCATTCAATTCACATACTTTTCCATCAAAACAAAATATTTTGATTTATAATTTAGAAAAGACAATTTGAACAACAATGGACGTATTTGCATTTTTCTCCTTAAAGTATAAAAGGGTCCGTGCCATTCTGTAAAATACGCAACTGACATTTAATACTCATGCTAGACTTCTCAAATTTCAAAGAAACATTATCTTAATAAGCTTCTGTATGGTGGAGTTTATGCAACAATTTGCAAAAAGAGATGAATTACTGAAAGATGAGTTCAGTACTAATGAGCAAATATGTTAATCGTCATTCAAAATTTTATGCTCATTTTCATGCATCAATTTAATTCCATTAGTTAAATGTGTGTGGTAATTTAGCATTAAAAGCCATCGTGCGAAAATTATGTTGAACTAGTTCGTTTTGAAAAGGCTAAGTTTCGCTAAAAGAAAATATGTGTCCAATTTAACGTTACTTGAATGGTCGACCGACATTGACCTCCTTGAATGTCGACCGCGTTTGCGTGTTTGTCATGTGCTTGCATTGAGTATGTTGCTCACACGAATTCTAATGAGATGAATGTCTCCGTTATTTTGCATAAATAGGCTCGCACATATTGGCAGACATCAATTAATTTGAAAACATCCTGACATGAAGTATCTTCTGTTCGCTTTCACTGTTCTGCTGTCTGTGGGCCTGATGATGGCGGCGGTGACTGTAATGCCGCAAGCCGTGCACGACGCGACTGAAAAAGTAGCCGTAGCAGCTGTGAGCGGATACTACGGTGATGATGACGGAGATTGGTAAATGAGGCCGAAAAGATGCATTTCTTAACGTAATGCGAACGCAACTTTACATCCTTTAGGCACTGTTGTTGGTTTTCTTCAAATTTTGAAGAATAAATTTTCATTAATTATCACTATACCTTAATTTGTTTTTGCAGTTTTTTGTAAATTCCATTACATGTTTAAATGTGTATGATACACGAAAAAGTATGTTGAAAGTAATTTGCAGAGTGTGGAGATATGATTTCTCCACCATCATTCCTAATTGATTCTTAAAAAAGCATTATGTTTGTTTGAAATCAATTGATAAGTCTGCTGTCTGAAGAATGGTGGTGATCCACACGCAAGTAAATAAAGACATGTTTCTGGATCTGATTTTGCGTGCAATTTAATGTAAGCAGAGTACATAACCCACTGAGTTTATCAGAGCTTTAAATCGTTATGCAGTCATAGCAGACTTGCAGAGATGTAAATAGAAATAAATGAGACAATTCGGGAAGAAAACAACAGTGGAATTATTGCCAGTCGCAATTCAGACCGCACCAATATCTTATGGTAGAATAAATGTTGAACAAGTGTGAGATTCGGATTATGAGTACAAATTTCTACTGAGACTAAATGAGACTCAATGAATTTATTAGCTGCAAATCAATTTCAGTAATATTTGCTCTTTTATCGTTCAAATTTTTATTCTGTGATTTTTATTCTCATTTTGTATACATCAGTTGTTGCACCGGTACGTTTAACTCATCATGACAAGCTATAATACAAATTATCAAAATCCCGTATATTTTGTAATATAACCGATTGTTTTATAATTAATTTATTCGACGAACTTTATCTTTTGAAACTAACTTTTACTCAAACTTGATCAGAATACTTTGAGATTACTCAGATACTATCTATGTAATAGAAGAAAAAGTATTCAATTCAATGATTGAGATCAAATCCGCAATATGGAAAAAGGGGAATTCCACAAAGATAAAGTTTGGGGCCAATTTTATTTAAAATCGTATTTGCACATTTGATCATTAATTGTCAAGCTTGCAAATTTGTGAATAATTTCAACATAATCTTTCCAAATTATCCGAAAAAATATGCAGTTAAAAAAAATAATATGACACTAGTTTTGTAATACCTAAGTAGGAATTTGATAACACTAGGGCTGAGAAAAAACAGTAAAAAGAAGAAGGAATTAAAAATAGAAAATAGAATGGAACTGAATTATTTTTATTTTCATGATACTGTGATAAATGATGTTTCTGAGATCAAATTTCAGCAAGAAATTGAGTATTTATATAAACCTATTCAATGCACTGCCTCTGCTGAAAGACATATGGAATGGTTAGTAAGCAGTTCTAAGAACAGATGGGTACTTATAACAAGAAATATCTTATCAAACGATATTAAATTACAAATTTATATTATTTTGATTAGACCGATCCTGGAATATGCTGCCGCTTCATAGAATCCATTAAAAATGGGATTGTAAATAAGCTAGAAGCTGTACAAAGAGATTTATTTGAAACCAATAATAAAGATTCATTAAGACAGAACCAGATCTGGATATTTGGCGATCTCTCCTGCTTTGTTGAGAAATATCGCGGGTTATTTATTCTTTTTCGAAAATTTACAGAATTTATAAGCATTTGCTAAAGGGGTTTAGAGAAAGGCCTCCTTCTAAAAGGTCTTTTAAATTTTTATATACTGAACTAAACAAAAACCAACAATCCTACTGATCTTTTTAATTTTGATTATCATAATACTTTCTCGTGGTTGAATAAAAGAAACGCCAGTTGTGATCAGCAACATATCCTTTTGAAATTTCTACTTCCAAATAACGTATTATCAAATGAAAATGTTATGCATTATATCACCATATAAGATTGTATCACGCGGCTCCTCGTTACAACCCTACAATTTCTATTTTGACAAATACGGTGCTCTTTAAGGTCAAATAATATAACTGTAGAGGCCCTTAGGTCACTACCATAAGAGGGTCTCTTGAATGCCAGGCCCGGAAAATCCATATATGCGGAATGATCATCTATCTTGGAACACTTAAGTTCCTCTGAACTATCTCTTAAGCTACAATCCTTAAGTCCGCTAGCCAACTGCTCTGTATCCTCAGTATTTAATAAGCCAGACATGATATTATTAAATTACTTGTAATTTATATATTATATTAATTGAGTAAGCTTATCCGGACACGCTGATATTCACAAATTACTGAACTGGAATGATTGAGACCTTAAAACAAGTATTAACTTAAAATACCCAAAGCAAATTTGTGGTCCTTTTCGCTGATAATTAAAAACAACAAAATGACGAGAAGATTACAAATTTTTATTCACAAAGTATCGGAGATGGAACCACGCAGTGTCCCGCTTATGCAATTCAGAAACTCAGATCAAAACTCTCTCATTTCCTTCCACAAGACAAGTCCAAAACTTCGACAATATGAACAAAAGAACTTCCAACAATATTTTTCAAAAGTTAAAATATTTTTCAAAAATTAAAATATTGTTTTACGAAACCAGCGATAACGTCAAATGTCGAAAATTAAAAATGGATTTATTTTTATATGAGAGGTTAATTTCTGTCCGATAATTAATTTAACATCTACATACTCCCTCGTGTTTAAGATGATTAACCATACATGATGTAGTCTTCATTCTTCGGTTTCTTCATGACTCTTCCAGACCGTGTTTCAACTTGTTGTGCTGGTACTTCAACAGATTTCATATTCATATCGCATTGTTCCTGATTCTCAGTTGTCTTGGTTTTAATCTTTACTTCTTTACCATATTTATTCGACTCTTCATTTTTCTCACCAATTTCTGAGTCACATTTCGCCTCAACTGATGGGCACTTCGGTGAATACTGTTCCTCAGTCTCCTCCTCCGTCCAAATAAACTGTGGAATACTGCTATCCAGTGTTACACATTCTACAGTGCCATTTACTTCTATAAATGCATTTTTCTCAGTCATATGATTGACTTTATATGGCCCCTTATAGAATGGAGTCAGACAATTCTGTCTGTTTTCGTTAGTTATGTATACATGCGATGCCAGCTTTAAATCTGAAGATACATAGCATTTGGACTTTGGACTTCTAGTTTTGGTTGGAGCTAAACGACTCATTTTATCTCTCAATGCTCCAACAAACCAATCTACTGAACTAGAGGCCCAATTGAGACAACTTGGATCTTCTATTAGAATATCTCCAGGTAACCTCAGTGGCTCTCCATAAACAAGTTCTGCTATGGATGTTCCTAACTGAACTCTGTATCTGTTTCGCATTGCCAACAAAACTACGGGCAAATCATGTATCCAACTGGATCCACCGGTGCAGCGTAATGCAGCCTTCAGCTCCCTGTGCAGTCTCTCAACCATCCCATTGGCTCTGGGATTATAAGCACATGTGTGTCTTACTTCTATCCCCATTGTATTCAATGATCTGATAAACAGTTCAGATATAAACTGACTACCACGATCAGTAGTTACCCTTACCGGTACACCATATCGCGACACCCAATTATGCAAGAACATAAGTAAGACCTCTTGAGCTGTCATATCCTTCAGGATTGCTACCTCAAACTGATGACTGAACCGATCGACCATCGTGAGTAAATACTTTTGGCCGGAAATCTCAGGCATTTCTACTATATCAATATGAACATGCATGAACCGACCCGCTGGTATACCAATCGTTTTAATTTCAGTTTTGCTATGACGCCAAACTTTACAAGTTTGACATCGGGCACATGTCCTTACCCAGGCTCTTATGTCTTTCGACATCTTTGGCCATACATATCTATCAGTGACCATCCTGATAGTTGCCTTAATGGAAGGATGACTGAATTCATGTAGCTGCTGAATTACCTTATACCTTCATTCTAGCGGTACATAAGGTCTAGGTTGGCTCCTGGAGATTTCACATAATAACCACTTATCTCCAATCTTCCTGCGTGTATATACAGGATCCTTTTCCAACACAGCTACTAAAGGATCAGAACCTTGTGCTTCCAATAATTGCTGCACAAAATCATTAGAAGATACAACAGAGCATACGAGTGACTCCGAACGAATCATATCTTCATCTGATACGTCTGGTCTACTGAGAGTATCTCTTTTCCTGAGATATGACTAATGGTAAAATCAAATTCTGCGAGTCGGGTTATTTGTGAATTCACCCGTCGAGAATAATTTAGCCTATTTGCTTTCCCAAGGATACTCAACAACGGTTTATGATCAGTTAATATCATAAACTGATGTCCATCTAGGTAGTGCTCAAATGCAACACTGCAGAATAAACTGCTAGTAACTCATTTACAAGCGTATCATATCGCTTCTCGCGATCTTGGAGTTTCCGACTATAGAATCCTATCGGCCTGACTATATCCTTTTCCCGTTGATGTAACACTGCTCCTATGGCTACATCAGAAGCATATGTGTCCAGCTCAAACGGCTTATTCCAATCCACAGGTGCTAATGTGGTTATTTGGCTTAACAGATCTTTGGCCCTCTGGAATTTTTCCTTGTCGTCTTGGCTAAAATTAATAGGCCAGGACTTCTTGATCGTGCTCCGTTCACGAACTTAATGTCGAGTTAGCGACCCCAAAATTCCAGCTAAACCTGGTATGAACCGACGATAGTAGCTAATCATGCCCAAAATCTACGCAACTGGCGTACAGTTCTAGGTTCTGGCACATCCTTGATTGCTTGTACCTTGTCTTCCAAGGGCTTGATTCCATCCTTGGAAATGGTGTGTCCAAGATATTTTACGGTAGAGCAACCAATCCTACTCTTTTCTGGTTTCACTACCAATCCATAATGTTCCAGCTTAGACAAAACGATGTCCAAATGCTCCCGGTGTTCCTCCCTAGATTGACTATATATAATGATGTCATCTATATACACTCTAGCAAATGAACAGTCTTGAAGAACTTCCTCTGTCAGACGCTGGAATGTCTGACTTGCATTCTTCAACCCAAAAGGCATACATAAGAATTCATGCGATCCTCCTCCAGGGAATCGCACTGCTGTGAGCGGTATAGATTCTGCCTCCATAGGTACTTGATAGTACGCCTTCTGCAGATCTAACGTTGTATATACCT